>SKCR01041838.1:0-59269 GCA_019454045.1 Zanthoxylum bungeanum | reverse complement strand
TGCAGCAATAACCCGTATTTGTTGTTTATTCGGTAACAGTATCTTGCTTGGAGATTTCCAGCTCACTGTTCCGTTATTCAAACTGTATAGTACCTTTTGTGACTTATAGTCGTCTTATCGGTTTGGGAAACTTGCTACAATGATCTCAGTCACTTCAAGTTCTCCTTCTCCACAGATTAAGACAGCATCCTTAGATCTCTAAGATACTAACGGATGTTCTTAACTTCAATCCAGTGACTATCACTCGGATTGGCCTGTTTGTGAATCCATATGCTCAAAGCGTATGAGACACCAGGTCGCGTATATTTTTCAATGTACGATTTCTCGGAGAGTTTTAACAACTTTAAATATTTCCCAGAAGATCTTTATTCCTTGAATAAAGGTTGTTTCTCCCAAGAATTCCACGGAGAATTTTAAAAAGTCAAGCTTTCGCCGATAGTATTTTTGGGAATATCATTTTCAAGAAATGACATATTATCATTATTGTATAGGACAACCACTGTCAGTGCGCTCCCACTAACCCTCTTATATACACAAGAATCATTTTTTTTGAATCAAATCATAATCTATTATGATTACATCAAAATGATAATTCCAAGAACCTATGCTTGCTTCAATCAAAACATGGATCGAATAACCCACAAACCTTGTTTGCTAGTTTTGGTACGACAAAACCGACATGATGTTATAAACATCCTCCGAAAGGTTTCCTTTTCAGGAAAGCGATTTTCCCGTTATGCTGACGTATTTCATACATGAAACATACAGCTTTAGCAAGCATTATCCAAATGGATTTACCGTGGCAACATGTAAAAGGTTGAATCGTAATCAACACAATATTGATAACGATACCTTTCCGCTAAAAGCCTAGCTTATACTTTGGTATGTTGCATCCATGTATGTCTTCCGTCAAGACTTATACAGTACCAATAGGCACAATGCCTTGTGGTACGTCAACTAGTATCCAAACATAGTTGATATACATGGAATCCAATTCGGACTTATGACACTTTGTCATAATAGGGAGTCGATACCTTGTATCACTTCCTCTTACGTAGTCAGTTGGTATACCTCAATAAGATAGACATCTTTATGAGGTGAGATCAGAAACCCATACCCATGTTGTTTTCTGACTCTCTCCGAACTATATGGTTCTTGTGTATTCGAAGATTAATGTCATAGTTTCATCCTTGATGAACTATTTGTGTTCCATTAGGAATCGGTGCCTGGAATAGTATTACTCCGATTTTCATCGAGTTTTACTATCCTCCCATTTACCACTGCATATCGGTATTCCTCTTAGGAAAACCACATGGCGAGCAACAATCTAATTGTTCTCTTGTGAGTTGTATAAGTACTATACTTATGGTATCCCTAGGATAACCTACAATTGGCACTTATCCAATTTGGGTTCTAGTTTGGTATCATCCAAACATATGCCTAGCATTCCCAAATGTTCAGGAATGAGAAACCCGATTTCTTTCCCGTTCATATCTAATATGAAATCTGTCAAACAGATTTTTATGGAACCTTATTCTAAACAAGTTCTTGCACTGATAAAGCTTATCCGTTGAAGGAAATGGTAGCTCAGATCGACTCATGATTAACCTTATCATGTCTAACATAATTTGGTTTATCAGTTCGGACACACCGTCACTTTGACGTTTTCCGGGAGGAGTCCTCTTTTGAAAGAATACTTTAATCTTTCAAGTATATGAGAAACTTATTGCCTAAGTATTTTCCATTACGGTCTTGCCGTGACGGTTTAATACTTTAGCCGATGTTTGTCTATTTCGTGTCGAAACTTTAAAAGTTTCCGATTTGTGTTGTTCAAAAGAAACACATAACCATAACGCGATGCCACATCCGTAAAGGTCACGAAATATTCATATCCACCTCTAGCCTAGCTAGACATGGGCCCACTTGCTTCACTATGAATTAGGGCTAACAGATCAGTGGCATTTACACTTTTACCAAGTAAATGTGTTATAGGCACATTGCCCAATAAACCAGATTCGTAGACTTTATTTAAATGGGATCAAGTTAGTCCTAGTACCAACACTTCAAAAGTGCGGATATACGAGTCTTGTTTAATTGTGTCCCAGACAACAATGCCACAATTAGTTTCTTCTGATCAAATCAGTTTGAGCTATACGTTTGTCATATTATATTTATGAGATTTATTTATATTCAAAATATAAATTCTGTCATTTACATCTAATGTGTTTATCTCAATATCATCTTTATATAATAAAACACTTTAGTGTTCTAGAATATAAAGGTTCACCCGCAGCGGGTTAAACACTGATATAAAGATAATGTTTCTAGTCAAACTAGTTACATTATAACAGTTTCCAAATTTAGGTCCGAAGGTAGTTCCTAAAATTAGGTATCTACGGTTAAAACAACGACTTTCGTCCCGTTTCCATTCCGTAGATAATCTCAATTGAAGTTAGTATCTTGTTCAAAACAGATTCTGAACATCAATTATATATATATCACATTAAGTATCTAAAATCCAATTTTAATACTAGTAGTGAATATATTTATGATAAACATATTTAAAGTCAGAGCCTTGCTCGTTCTTCAATTCCTTCATGTCTGCTTTGTCCAAACGGCAGTCACACTTCTGCGATCCCGTTTGCCACATTTAAGGCAGACATTTTAGGATATGTCATTTATCTTCCTAGAAGATTATAATGATTTTGCCTTTGCCCTTTTCAACACTCCAGTAGCCTTTGGCCAAGCCTCGGGTTTCTAGAATATCAAAGTAAAGTGCGCCTTGCACTACTTGCCTTATTGCAAACTTTGACTTTATCTCCTTGAGAATAGTCATTAACCCTCCAAGAGTTTACTATTGCAATTTTAGTACTTCTAAAATCTAAGAATAGATTCTTTGAAGATCCTTCAATTTCATTATCATACTTTAAAAAAAAATAATCCTTAGTTCTGATTCAGAAATTAAGGAGTCTATTACGGTAAGTATAATGGATTTAAGCACTAAAGTTATCATCACATAATCTTCCAAAGATTATGCTCTACTCTTTGCTTAACTCCGGGCTTAGGCCTAATATATTATTTTATCAAATAAAATAACTTATTATTTTTCCAGGACCATCCTGAAATATTATTCCCAATTTGAAAATTAAGTCATTTAAATACATTTTCCCTAGGATTATGTATTAAACGTTAATCTTTCAATTACATCTTGATTCTAATATTCCAACTACTTAATCAACGATTTAGGTACTATTTATTATAATGATTACAATAGTCCAACTATTTAATCAACTATAATTTTATAAATTAAAATCAATTATATTGATTACTATAATCCAATTATAAAATCAACTATAAATGAATAGTTTGAATATATAGTCCAACTATTTATTAAAACAACATTTAAATATTAGTCCAACTAACATTTAATTTATTTGACGAATGATATTTGTTTGAGCGCGTATGGCGAGTAACTGAACGAATATTGCGAATTCAATTCTTGCCTCCCACTATTTTTTGGAGAGCCTCTAAAATTGTCCCACCCATCTAATATCCATCTGATATACATTATTCATGCATCGCAACCATGTATTCACACAAGCATGTTATCAATCAATCTAATCCAATTAATTAATCTGATAATTAGTGATCATCCAATGTTCAAACAACGATTTGATTTTCCTCGAGTCAAACTCGTTTTGCGAATAAGTACTTAAAGTACGAATTCTCGAATTAAATTAAACTACACAAATAAATCCAATTTAATATGCATTCAATTCTAATTCGCTATTTAATTCCAAATTAAATAACACACTTTATTAATAAACCTTTTACGACTTAAATTTCAAATTTAATCGTTACGGGTCTCAAAGCCCAATTAACGTCCAACGTCAATTTAATTAAAGTCCAATGGGCTTTTAATTATTTCTTGAGGCGTGGACTTTTGGTCAACTCGGGTCAAACCGAATAACCAAAATCCAATCCGGGAGTTACCCCATAAGCCCAGAAATCAATCTTGGCCCATTAGGCCCATTTAAACTTTAACGGTTCATTAAGTCACATTTGGGCTTTATGGTAGCGGTTTTGGGCCCAATTGGATCCAATCCAATTTGCCTAAACACAACTTTGTACAACAAAGCCCAATAAGCCCATTTAAAACATTTAAGCCCAAATACAATTTCAAGCCCAATTTAATTAAACACAAAAATTCCAAATTTCCCATTTAATTAAACTAAAGTGTATAAACATAATTAATCACCCAAATCATTATTTCCAAAACACAAATTAGGCTAATTAATCATGCTTATCTACATCAATTAGTGTCCAACACAAATTAATCAAAATCAAACCCAAATCATGCTTATTGTTCTCGGCAATAGAAGGGAAAATTATGTCTGATTCGGTTTCAATCCGATTAAATCCACAATCGACATTAAATCACATTCCCGATTGATTCACCAAGAACACATTGGGCATTATTTTCGGCCAAGCTCAAAAAATTGGGGAAATTTGTTCCAAACAAGATTTCAACAAATTGGTCCAATCAATCCTTAATTCAAACACATTTAAGCATATTAATCCATCCAATTTAATTAATCATGCTCAAAATCAAGTTTGCCTAATTTTAAGCCTTAAATCAATTTCATGCTTTTAACCAAGCTCTGATACCAATGTTGGATATTCTAAGGTCCCAATGATCATAAATCAAGCATGAAACACAAGTGAATACATTCGAGGAAGTTGCGGAATACTCACATCGATCGGTTGAGCGACGCGGAGGCAACAAAACATCAAAAACTGCTCACTGGTTTCACGGCAACTGTAGTTTTGTGCTCACTGTTTTGGCTTCGTTTAGGGTCCTTCGTCAAGCTCCAAGCTTCGTCGAACGATTCCCGGCTCATGGGTGAGCTTCTCTATCACCTTTGTATGTCTCGTAAGTGTGCTAGTACTTGTGATTTTGCCACAAAACCACACTCTTGCTTCCCTCACTGCTCACGTTTTGTGACAGAAAAACAGTGAACAAAATGCCTCCATGGGAGTTAGAAGAGAAAGAGATGAGTGAGAGAGATTGAATTGAATTTGTGAAATTTGTGTATCTTATACACTCATTTAAATTTCACATTCATTTCATGTGAATTTGGCTTTTAAAAGTCAACCACTAAAGCCCCCCAACAACTCACATCACTCAATCCATCAAGTTGTCAAGTCACATCACTCAAAGTGACTTGTGATTTGACGCTTGATGCGACTAGTGATCTGACGCTTGATTTGACATGCCGCACTCGAATTCGAAATGTGAATGCGCTCGCAAATAATCTCGTGCTCGGGTTCGCTAATTCCAAATTAACGAATTTTCCGTTGCGTCGTAATTAAATGATTATGCCTAGCGAAATCACTATTCACATCGCTAACGAATTAATTCTAAATTAGTTCGTTCGCCCGAATTAAAATCTAATTTTAATTCCGTGTCGAAATCTAATTTCATTTAATATGTCAAATATATTAATTTCTCAATTAATTCCAAATTAATCGTTATCTCTCTTTTAATGATAATTTATCCCAGATAAAATATCTCTGTAATTAATCCCAGATTAATTTTCTCTCTCTTCTTATTAATCTTAGATTAATTTAGAGTGCGAGTTATACGTTATCGGTGAATCTTTGGGAAGCGACCCATGAGATCCCCGGATATATTGGCAGTAAATTCAGTCGTCGGACTATTCGAACACGTAAGTACCTCGTACTACGTTTATACCGATTTACAAGACAAGGTTTGCCTCTAGCAAAGCGCCATGCCTACCTAATTCTCCGGAAACATCCTTACATGAATAAAGGATATGTATCAGGCGTAGTATACGTAGTATTGCATATTTCTGTCCAGTATCGGATGATCACATGCGAGGCTTGGGGCTGGTACAGTGTCTGCCCCGTACGAAGCATATATCGGATTACAAGCAACTAGTCTCTTTAAAATCGGATAATCATGAACAAGTCATATTATCCCGACGGTTGCAACCTTATATAGAGAGCCAGTTCTGTATCCTTACGCAATCATCAACTCCATATGGCTGGAGTGACACTTCCGTCTTAACATCACACCCAACACACTACGATTCTCGATATACCCAGAATTGGCGTACACAGAAACCGGTTTAAGCCCTGGACGACCTCAACCAAAGTATATTGATTATCGTATGTATTAGCGGTGCAAGTCTCAGGTTAAGACCAAATACACCTACCCTGATTTCGGATTTCCATAGACACATAGTCATACTACCAATGGAATTCCGAGGGGGTCTTATACAGAGCGAAGCTGTTTCCCGTACCATCGGTAAAACACAACCTTCTATTACACTTGCATGAGTATCCTATACCCAAATATATGAGAACTATGCCGTTGTGCCCTCACAACGCACACAAGTGTAAAACTAGTCTTTTACGCATTCATCAATGTCCAATCTCGATAATGCTCTAACTAGGGATATTTAATGATTTATCCTTCGTGGATTGATACTGTCTCATATAATTCTCAATCTAGGAACAAATCACAGGGACCTCCTATCATTTATATATCTAGGTGATCTAATCACAAATGATAAGAGTGCAATCTCCTTTGTCACATAGTTAATTTGTACAACAACACCGTGATCTGTACAAATAGTGACGCTATGAGTCATAATTGTCCAACAACTACGACTAGGGATATTTAATGATTAAACCGTTCGTGGATTGATACTGTCTCATATCTTATTAATCTGGAACTAATCATAAGGACTTTTATCATTTATATATATTCAAGTAATCTAATTATAAAATGATAAAATAGCAATTTCCTTTGTCACATAGTTAATTTGTACAAAAACCACAATGTCTTTTACAAATAGTGATGCTATGGGTCACAAATGTCCAACACTTCATTCTTCTCAAACATTCGTACACTGCTCGAAAAGTGACAGAAGTGTTCGCTAAAGATATTGTACGTTTGCATGGGATTCCCAAATCTATTATTTGTGACCACAACCCTTTATTTCTAAGCCATTTTTGGAAGGAATTATTCAAGTTGCAGGGTACAACATTGAAAATGAGATCGAATTACCACCCTGAAATGGATGAAAAATCCGAGGTACTTAATAGATATTTAGAGACATACTTGCGATGTTTCACGGCTGAGCAACAAAGTCATTAGGCTGATTGGATCCATTGGACCGAGTATTGGTACAATACAAATTACCATGTGTCCTTGGGAACAATACCATTCAGTGTAGTCTATTGAAGACCTCCACCAATCATCAATTGGTTCTCGAAAGGAGAGACACTGGTGGAGACAGTGACTCTGGATTTGTTGGAGAGAGATGAAGCATTGCGGCAGTTGAAGTTGCATCTCCAAATGGCACAAGACCGAATGCGCAAGTACGCAAATGCCATCAGAAAGACATTTTTTTATGCCGAAGGCGATTGGGTGTACCTAAAGCTGAGCTGTCATAGACAACAATCAGTGACTCGACGAATCAATGCCAAGCTAGCAGCAAGATTTTATAGCCCTTTTCAGATTGTCCAACGCGTAGGTACCGTCGCGTATAAGCTCCAACTCCCCACTCGATCAAGAATACATCATGTTTTAATGCTTCTCAGTTAAAGAAGGCTAAGGGGGTGTATCCAGTTCAAGATAAACCCCTAATTAAGATGAGTATTGATCAAGAGGCTATTTTCGAACCAGAAGTAGTGACTGCTCAACGAGGTATAAGCAAGTAGGGTCAACAAACTTCTCAATGTCTGATCAAGTGGTTGAATAGGCCGGTGGAAGAGGCCACTTGAGAGGCTCAAGAGGTAATTAGTCACCAGTTTCTTGAATTTGGACTTGTGGACAAGTCAAGTTTTTTGGAGGGGCCCAATGTTAGAGACGTCAATTCAAAGGAGATGCTGGGGAAAGTGTCAACAGACACTGGACCAAAGGAGCAAGGCCCAACAACTAAAACAACCCATGCATTTGGAATCCCATTGATCCAACAAGTTTATGTGAGAAGGAAGAAATGAGAAATAAAGGCCTGAGGGACCACTAACAATGAGCATACTGAGGTGGACAAGAATTAGTAAGGAGGAAGAGTTTTTATATATAAGAAACGGGTGTCATGATGATGCTAGGTGGGGATTACTTTTGATTTGTTATGTTGAGTCGTTATTTCCTTTAGGAATGGCAGGGTAAATCCCAGCAAAGGCCGGAAGCTATTGTAGCTTGAGTGATTTCTTTGTATTCGTTATAACTTCTGATTGTTCCTTGTTTTGCCAGTGAATCGAAACATACTCAGATCTTTTCTTAAAACATCTTCATGTTTTTGTTATTTGACAAATCCAATACAAATTAGTCGGAATAAAAACACGGTTCTAACATAGTCACTAAGCCAACAAAAATAAAATGCTTTAATGTATTTCATCATAACTAAAAGGCACATAGAACTAATTTAGTAAAGTCCCAACTAAATGTTGCTCACCTTATTGACCAGATATGTTATTGGACTTCCAATTGTGGTAGGAATCTGAATATCGAGATCAGACATGAACCTCAGCTGATGCCAAGAAACTAGGAACTGAAAAGCTCAGGCCCATAATATATCAAAAGATAAAATCACACCAGCATGAGTAAAATTAAGACACAAATAATTGTTATAAGGATTAGTTCAAATTGAATATATGAAAATCGGCAACACAGACGGAAGGTTTTTCACATAAAATTTCCCATCCAATTAACTTCAGAATAGCTTTGATGCGAACCAAACAGGTTCACTACTAATTAACTATTCAAGTTTGCAACAATAGGAAAGCACATCAAGCCCAGGTGAAACTTGAAGATAATTGATTTATAGTTTTAATTCACGGTAAACAATGCCTATAATAAAATCGTCACAATAATTCCATGATAGAATATATATTATCATAAGTCTGTCACAAAATTTCATGATAAAATATATTATGTCATAATTTTGTCATAAACTTTTGTGATAAACAAAATTTTGTCATAGTTTGTCATAAATTTTCTGATAAAATTTTTTTATCATTAATCTATCAAAATATGTAATAGAAAAGATTTTTTTCAAAAATTATTATGATTATCTATCAAGATATATCTGTTTTGTGTAGAGACATTCCTTGACTAGATCTCACTGCAACAAAACAAAACAAATCAAAGTCGGATTTGCCTGCATGGCCAAATTGAAAAGGACGAAAACATGCATGTGGTGATTATATTGTTGGGTTCTCCTAGAACATGCCAAGGATCTATTAAGCATAAATTGTGTGAATACTCAAAGAAAGAATGCGGAAAAAAATACTTACATTGGTCGGCAATATGGATGTGGAGATAACAAAATTTTCCTCATTTGAGAAGTGTTTCATGCTCTCCTTTGATTGTATATTGAGCTCCAAGCTTGATCTAAGAAATCCAAACTCAAGGTGATAGTTTCTCTATCACCTTTGTAGACTCCTTTAAGTGCTAGCTATCAAGATTTTTGAAGCAAAAAATCATCAGCCAAGAGCTCAAAGCTCACGGCAATAAGAGAGATAGAGAGAGGAGAGTAATCGGCAATATGGTAGGGAGAGAGAGAGAGTTTTTCAAATTTGTGTAATTGATTTCTAAAATCAATAATACCATATACCAAATCAAAGTTGGTATTAGTCATTCACAAATCAAAATAAAATAAGGAAATGTGTTTTACAAGTCAAAATTCCATCACCAAAAAGTGATGAGATTGACTAGTGATGTGACTTGACATGGGCCCCACTTCATTCAAAATTCGAGTGGGCCCGCAAAACACATATCGAGCTCGGGTTCGTTAATTCCGAATTAACGAATTTTTCGTTGCGACATTAATTAAATATTAAAGTCGCTTACGAATTAATTCTAAATTAATTCGTTCGCCCGAATTAAAATCCAATTTTAATTCCGCTTCGAAATATAATTTTATTTAATATATCGAATATATTATTTTAATCGATTAATTCCAAATTAATCGTTCTTTCTCTTTTAATCGAATTTTATCCCAGATAAATTCTTTCCGTAATTAATCCTAGATTAATTTTCTCTCTCTAATAATTAATCCTAGATTAATTCTGTTAGAGTCATACGTCATCGGTGAATCTTCGGGAAGCGACCCATGAGATCCCTGGATATGTTGACAGTAAATCCGGATGTCGGACTATCCGAGCACGTGCGTACCCGGTACTACATTCTTACCGATTTACAAGACATGGTTGGCTTCTAGCAAAACACCGTGCCTACCCAATTCTCCAGAAATATTCTTTTACGGAATATATAATCTTTGTCAGGCGTAGTATACGTAGTATTTCGTATTGCGATCCAGTATCTGATGTCACATGCAAGGCCTGAAGCTGGAATAATGTCTTCCCTGTACGAAACATATATCGGATCACAAGCAACAACTCTCTTTAATTGGATAATCATGACCTTGTCATATTATCCCGATAGTTGCAACATATTAGAGTACTAGTTTTGTATCATTGCGTGCTCATCATCTCCATATGACTGAAGAAATACTTCCATCTTGACATCACACCCAATACACTAAGATTCTCAATAAACCTAGAAGAGGCGTACACAGAACTTGTTAAAGCCCCGGACGACCAAAACCAAAGCGTATTGATTGTCGCAAGTATTAGCGATGCAAGTTTCAGGTTAAGACCAAATACACCTACCCTGATTCGGATTCTCATAGACACATAATTATACTACCAATGGGATTCCGATGGGTCTATCCAGAGTGAAAATTTTCCCGTACCATCGGTAAAGACAACCTCATATCACACTTACATAAGTATCCAATACTTAAATATATGAGAACTATGCCGTTATGCTTCCACAACGCGCACAAGTGCAATACTAGTATATTCCGCATTATCGATGTCCAGTCTCGATAATACTACGACTAGGGATATTTAATGATTAAACCTTTGTGGATTGATACTGTCTCATATCTTATAATCCGGAACTATCATAAGGACTTTTATCATTTATATATTCAAGTAATCTAATTACAAAATGATAAAATAGCAATTTCCTTTGTCACATAGTCAATTTGTATAATTCCACAATGTCTTTTTTCAAATAATGACACTATGGGTCATAATTTTCCAACAATCTCCCATTTGGCCTATAGCCAGTCACTCAAGTATCTAACACCTGAACTATGTACATGTCGCTCAAACTTTTGCTGAGAAATAGCTTTCGTCAACGGATCTGCAATATTGTCATCTGATGTGACCTTCTCGATCTTCACATCGCCACGATGTATGATCTCACGAATCAGATGGAAACATCGAAGTACATGTTTGGATCGTTGATGAGACTGTGGTTCCTTAGCCTGCGCTATAGCCCCGTTATTGTCACAATACAATGGAACGGGCTCAGCTGCTAACGAAACTACTCCTAATCCAATTAGGAATTTACGGATCCAAACTGCTTATTTTGCTGCTTCAGCTGCAGCAATATATTCTGCTTATGTTGTTGAATTGGCAACAGTCTCTTACTTGAAAGATTTCCAGCTTACTGCTCCGTTGTTCAAACAAAATACGTACCCAGATTGCGACTTACAGTCGTCTTTATCGGTTTGGAAACTTGCATCGGTAAACTCAGTTACCTCAAGTTCTCCATCTCCATAGATTAAGAAAGCATCCTTAGTTCGTCTAAGATACTTAAGGATGTTCTTAACCGCCATCCAGTGACCATCACCCAGCCTGATAGTGACTACACATGCTCAAAGCATACGAGACATCAGGTCGTGTACATATCATGGCATACATGATCAATCCGATTGCTGAAGCGAACGGGATTCGACTCATGTTTTCTCTCTCATCTTGAGTTTTAGGACACATGTTCTTAGATAGAGTGACGCCATGTGACACTGGCAACAGTCCTCTCTTAGATTGTTCCATGTTGAATCTCTTCAATACTTTGTCAATGTACGTGCTCTGGGAGAGTCCAAGCAGCTTTCTAGATCTATCTCGTTAGATCTTTATTCTCAGAACAAAGGCTGCTTCTCCCAGATCTTTCATGGAGAATTTTAATGAAAGCCAAGCTTTCACCGATTGTAGCATGGGAATGTCATTGCCCATAAGCAATACATCATCAACATTAAAGACAATGAATGTCAGTGCGCTCCTACTGACCTTCTTATATATACAAGGATCATCCTAATTTTGAATGAAATCATATTCTTTTATGATCTCATCAAAACGTTGGTTCCAAGAACGCGATGCTTGCTTCAATCCAAAAATGGATCGATTTAACTTACAAACCTTGTTCGCAAGTCTTGGTATGACAAAACCGTCAGGCTGTTGCATATAAACATCCTCCAAAAGGTTTCTGTCAAGGAAAGCAGTTTTGACGTCCGTCTACCATATTTCATAATCGAAATATGCAGCAATAGCAAGCATAATCCGAATGGATTTAATCATGGCAACAGGTGAAAAAGTTCGTCGTAATCGACACCATGTCGTTGACGATACCCTTCGCTACAAGCCTAGCTTTGTACGTTTGTAAGTTGCCATCCATGTCGGTCTTCTTCTTGAAGACCCATTTGCAACCAATAGGCTTTACGCCTTCTGGTGCATCAACCAGTGTCCAAACTTGGTTGGTGTACATGGAATCCATTTCAGACTTCATGGCTTCTTGCCATAAAGCGGAGTCGATATCTTGTATCACTTCCTCATACGTAGCCGGTTCGTCTTCCTCAATAAGATTAATATCCACATGAGGTTATAGGAAATGACTTTCCCTTGCACGGCGGAAGTTGCTTGTGGTGGCACCGGGTCTAGTATGGATCTTCAAAATTTTCTTTGTCTTCTCCCTTTGTTGTAGTAGCCAAGATCAATCCTTTGGTGTCCAACACTTGGATCAACCACTCGATCTTCCGAACTATGACTCGAAACCAACAAACCGAAGTGTGGGCTTCACTCACAAAGATTAAACCTCTAAACTATTTAGAGATTTAGGATGTCACAATGGTGTTTGGCCTTTTGGAATTTAAAATACTCTCACAACACTTGTGAATATTTGAAGTTCTACTCTCTTTTCTCTCAAATTTTTCTCACAACAATTGTGTGAATGGATGCAAAGTGTTAACCTTAGGAAGTGAGAGAAATGGTAGAGATTATATTCTCTTACACAAGCCAACTAACCTTGTCATTAAGCATCTAATGCTTTCTTGCAATGGCCAACAAAAAAATGTGAATGCCATACCAAAACATAAGAAATGTTAAGCTAAAGACAATGGCTTTGTAATTAAGCATTCAATGCTTTCTTTCAATGGCAAACACATAAATGTGGAGGCCATACCAAAGCATAAAATGCATTAGCTAATGACAAATTTATTAGGTGTATCCAAGCTGTTGGTTTCTAAGGTAGTCCCAAGATCAATATAAGCATATAAATAGAATGAATACGCAACGAAGAGTGGCGGAAACACACTTACATTGAACGGCTTTTGGATGTGATGATCAACAAAACTTTCTCCTTGTACTTTGAGGGATTCGGCCAAGGCTTCTTTTGTTGATGAAGATGATCAAGCTCCAAGCTTTAAAGGATTCCAAGCTCTTAGTTCGGTTCTCTATCACCTTGTATGGATTCCTTGAATGTGCTAGCAAAAGATGAAAGAAAAACAATTCCTCATTCACCTTGGAGAGCTCACGACAATAGCAAGATTTGGGAGAGAGAGTTTCTATTTTTTTGTGTTTTGTTTTCATAAAACAATAATAGAAAATCTATTACCAAAATTTGGTATTAGCTTTCAAAAAGTCAACCAAAGTTTTGGCTCCAAATTTGCATTAAAAGCCCACACCAACTTCTATCATGAATAGTGACTCATGTCACTCACCAAAAAGGTGACTTGACATCTATCACTAAAGTGACAAGTGATGTGACTCGCGATGTGACTTGCAGCCGCACTTGCTTCAAAATCGGAGTGGCATCGCAAACACATTCCGGGCTCGGTTTCGTTAATTCGGAATTAATGAATTTTTCCGTTGCGTCGTAATTAAATCAAATTTAATTAAATAATCATGCCTAGAAAAATTACTATTCACGTCGCTTGCGAATTAATTCTAAATCAATTCGTTAGCCCGAATTAAAATCCAATTTTAATTCCGCGTCGAAATCCAATTTCGTATAATATATCGAATATATTATTTTATCGATTAATTCCAAATTAATTCTTCTCTCTCTTCAAATAGTACTTTATCCCAGATAAAGTCTCTCCGCTATTAATCCCAGATTAATAAAGTTCGAATCATACGTCATCGGTGAATCTTCGGGAAGCGACCCAAGAGATCCCTGGATATGTTGGCAGTAAATCCGGTCATCGGACTATCCGAACACGTACGTACCTTGTACTACGTTTTTACCGATTTACGAGACAAGGTTGGCTTCTAGCAAAGCGCTATGCCTACCCAATTCTCCAGAAATATTCTTAATGGAATTATGATCTATGTCAGGCGTAGTATACGTAGTATTGCGTATCTCGTGATCCAGTATCGAATGTAACATGCAAGGCCTGGGGCTGGAACAGTGTCTGCCCCGTATGAAGCATATATCGGATCACTAGCAACTAGTCTCTTTATTATCGGATAATCATGACCTAGTCATATTATCCCGACGGTTGTAACCTTTTAGAGAACCAGTTCTGTATCCCTGCGTGACCATCATCTCTATATGACTGAAGTGATACTTCCATCTTGACATCACACCCAATACACTATGATTCTCAATAAACCCAGAAGAGGTGTACACATAACCTGTTAAAGTCCTGGACAACCGAAACCAAAGCATATTGATTGTCGCAAGTACTAGCGATGCAAGTCTCAGGTTAAGACCAAATACACCTACCCTGATACAGACTCCCATAGACACATAGTCATACTACCAATGGGACATTATCGATGTCCAGTCTCGATAATACTATGACTAGGGATATTTAATGATTAAACCGTCGTGGATTGATATTATCTCATATCATCTCAATCTGGAACTAATCATAAGGACTTTCATCATTCACACATTTAAGTAATTTAATTACGAAATGATAAAAGGCAATTTCCATAGCTACATAATTAATTTGTACAAAAACACAATGTCTTTTACAAATAGTGACGCTATGGGTCATAATTGTCTAACAATCTCCCACTTGGCCTATATCCAGTCACTCAAGCATCTAATACCTGAACTATGTACATGTCGCTCAAACTTTTGCTGAGGTATAACTTTCGTCAGCGGATCTGCAATGTTGTCCTCTGATGCGACCTTCTCGATCTTCACATCACCACGATGTATGATCTCACGAATCAGATGGAAACGATGAAGAACATGCTTGGATTGATGATGAGACCGCGGTTCCTTAGCCTGCGCTATAGCCCCGTTATTGTCACAATACAATGGAACAGGCTCAGCTGCTAACAGAACTACTCCTAATACAATTAGGAATTTACGGATCCAAACTGCCTCTTTTGCTGCTTTAGCTGCAGCAATATACTCCGCATCAGTTGTTGAATCGGTAATAGTCTCTTGCTTAGAAGATTTCCAGCTTACTACTCCGTTGTTCAAAAAAAATACGTACTCGGATTGCGACTTGAAGTCGTCTTTGTCGGTTTGGAAACTTGCATCGGTATACCCAGTTACCTCAAGTTCTCCATCTCCATAGATTAAGAAATCATCCTTAGTTCGTCTAAGATACTTAAGGATATTCTTAACCGCAATCCAGTGACCTTCACCTGGATCGGCCTGATAGCGAATACAGATGCTCAAAGCATAGGAGACATCAGGTCTCATACATATCATGGTATACATGATCGATCCGACTGCCGAGGTGAACGATATCCGACTCATGTTGTCTCTATCATCTTGAGTTTTAGGACACATGTCCTTAGATAGAGTGACGCCATGTGAAACTGGCAATAGTCCCCTCTTGGACTGATCCATGTTGAATCTCTTCAACACTTTGTCAATGTACATGCTCTGGGAGAGTCCAAGCAGCTTTCTAGATCAATCCCGATAGATTTTTATTCCCAGAATAAAGGCTGCTTCTCTCAGATCTTTCATGGAGAATTTTAATGAAAGCCAAGCTTTCACCGATGTTAACATGGGAATGTCATTGCCCATAAGCAATACATCATCAATATAAAGAACAATGAAAGTCAGTGCTCTCCCACTAACCTTCTTGTATACACAAGGATCATCTTCGTTTTGAATGAAATCATATTCTTTTATGATACATCAAAACGTTGGTTCCAAGAACGCGACGCTTGCTTCAGTCCATAAATGGACCGATTTAACTTGCAAACCTTGTTTGCATGTTTAGGCACGACAAAACCGTCAGGCTGTTGCATATAAACATCCTCCAACAGGTTTCCTTTAAGGAAAGCGGTTTGACATCCATCTGCCATATCTCGAAATCGAAATATGCAACAATAGCAAGCATTATCCGAATGGATTTATTCATGGCAACGGGTGAGAAAGTTTTGTCGTAATCGACACCATGTCGTTGACGATACCCCTTCGCTACAAGCCTAGCTTTGTACGTTTGTATGTTGCCATCCATGTCGGTCTTCTTCTTGAAGACCCATTTGCATCCAATAGGCTTTACGCCTTCTGGTGCATCAACCAGTGTCCAAACTTGGTTGGTGTACATGGAATCCATTTCGGACTTCATGACATCTTGCCATAAACCGGAGTTGATACCTCGTACCGCTTCCTCATACGTAGCCGGCTCGTCTTCCTCAATGAGATTGATATCTACATAAGGTGAGATCAGAAACTCATACCTCTCAGGTTGTTTCCAGATTCTCTCCGACCTACGTGGTCCTTGTGTATTTGAAGATTGTGGTACATCTTCATCCCTGATGAAATGTTAATGTTCCGTTGAGGATTCTATGTCAGGAACAGTATCACTTCGATTTTCATAGAGTTCTACTTTCCTCCCACTTATCACTGCATTTAGGAATTCCTTCTCAAGGAAAACCGCATGTAGAGTAACAAATATTTTGTTCTCTTGTGGGTGATAGAAGTAATATCCTTTGGTTTCCCTAGGATATCCTACAAATAGGCATTTATCTGATTTGGGTTCTAGTTTGGTACCTTCCAAATGTTTGACGTATGCCCAGCATCCTCAAATCTTCAGGAATGAGAAACCCGATTTCTTTCCTGTCCATATCTCATACGGAGTCTGTTGAACAGACTTTGATGGAACCTTATTCAAAATAAGTATTGCACTGTTTAATGCATATCCCCAGAAGGAAATAGGTAGCTCAGTGCGACTCATCATAGACCTTACCATGTCTAACAAGGTTTGGTTTCTCCGTTCGGACACACCGTTTAATTGCAGTGTTATGGGAGGAGTCCACTGTGAAAGAATACCATATTCTTTCAAGTAGTCAAGAAACTCAATGCTCAAGTATTCGCCACCACGGTCAGACAGTAATGTCTTAATACTTTTACCGGTCTATTTTTCAACTTCGTGTCGAAACTCTTTGAATTTCTCAAAAATTTCCGACTTGTGTCTCATAAGATACACATAACCATAACGCGATGCATCATCCGTAAAGGTTACGAAGTATTCATATCCACCTCTAGCCTGGCTAGACATGGGCCCATAAACGTCACTGTGAACTAGGGCTAACAGTTCGGTGGCACGTACACCTTTACCGCTAAAAGGTGATTTAGGTATTTTGCCTAATAAGCAAGATTCGCAGATCATATGAATTTGGATCAAATCCGTCCAAGTACCCACTCTACGAAAATGTGGATATGCGAGTCTTGTTTATGTGTCCCAAACGACAATGCCACATATAAGTTTCATCCTTATGACTTAATTTTAGCTTTTTGTTTGTTACATTTTGATATTGATTTATATTCAAAATATAAAGACCATTATTTGCATCAGTTGTGCAAATTTCTATATTATTTTTATACATAAAACACCCAGTGTTTCTAAATACAAAAGTGTACCCACATTGGGTTAACATAGATACAGAAATTATATTCCTAGTCAAACTAGGTACAAAATAACAGTTTGTAAGTTCAAATACATGCCCTGAGGGCAGTTCTAAAACAAAAGTGCCAACGGCCAAAACGGCGACTGGAGTCCCATTTCCAACACGGAGGTCAATCTCTCCTGACGCCAGTTTCCTGCTAATTCGTAGATCTTGCACATCAGTACAAATGTGAGTATCACAACCAGAATCAAAAATCCAATTTTTAAAACTAGAAGTAGTCATGTTTATTTCTATAACAAACATACCTGAGGCCGGTGCCTTGCCCGCCTTAATCTCCTTCTGGAGCGCCTTGTACTCACGGCAGTCACGCTTCCAGTGACCCCACTTGCCGCACTGGAGGCATACATCCTGTGATTTGTCTTTTGGCTTCCCAAAAGCCTTTGACGCTTTGCCATTGCCCTTCTTCTTATGTTTCTTCTTTTTAACACCTCCAATCGCCTTGGGCACAGCCCTCGGAGTCCAAGATGTAGAAGCAAAGTGCGTCTCACGCTTTTTGCCCTTAAGAAGTTCCTTTTCTGCCTCTCGCAGCATGGACATCAGCTCTCCAAGAGTCTACTCTTGGTTCATCATATTGTAGTTCATGATTAACCCACTCCAAGTGTCGGGGAGAGACTGCAAGATCAAATCTATAGAGGTCTCTATCTCAAAGACAAACCCCATTTGTCCAAGCTGCAGAGTTTGCCTATAAAAACGATGTGAATCGGCCTATGTTAAGTAAGGGGGGAAGTAACCATTCGAAGTGGTGTATCGTAAGAGGACTAACAATAAGGGGGAAGCACAGCGATCAAAGCTTTGGTTTAGGGCCCACTTAGTTTAAACGAAAGAAGAGATCTTTCTAGCAATTTAGTTCCTAGAAGGTTCCAAACCTAGCCTTCCAATATGAGAGCGAGACAAGCAAGCCTGAACCCATCCAATGAAGGAAGTGACGCTTGCTACGATCAATATCCGAACAACACCTTGACTTTGAATCTAGATGCCCTTTGCCTTTTTCCTTTCGGTAAGTCATCATCTGTGTCACATGTTGTTCAACAGATGTACCCTCCGACATCCGAGCGCGGAAGAGCTTCTTCTGTAACTCATATCTCTGCGATCTAAGATTAGATCGGTGTAGATCATTCAACTTCGCCAACATGTTATAGGGATCCAATCCCTTGTTCTGTCGACGGAATTGCTGAGTCATAGCAGCAAGCATGATAGATTAAGCAGTTACGTTGTCATCGCTATGTGTCTTCCAAAGATCTAGCTCGAGCAACTGATCAGATCTGGGCTGAGGCCCAAGAGGTCTCTCTATAGTATATAGAAGCCTCTCGGATCCAATGACTATCCTTAGATTCATGTCCCAATCGAAAACGTTAGTGCTGTTGAAGACATTATCGCCCATGATGATGTCCCGGACACTGTTGTTTCCAGTCATTTTAACTGTGATAATCTAATTATCCAATTAACAATGTAGCGTACAGTCTAACTGTTACTAGAAAAATAATACAATATTAGTCCAACTAATAAAATAATTTTGACGAAATAATTTGAAAACGCGTAAAGCTAAGTATTTGAACGAAATTGCAAATTCAATACTAGCCTCCCACTATTTTTCGGCGAGCCTCTAACCCTCTGTTGAGTACTCGGGAAACCTAGTTTCCTAGTGGGCTAGGATCCCGTTAAATAACACACAACCTTGACTTTGGCCAACAAGCTGTATGATATTTAACCAGGTAGATCTCGAAGATCAATTGGATCTCATCCAATTCCTAGATCCAGTAGGTGGACCTCCAAGTCCGAAACAATAAACATGACTCGAAACCAACAAACCGAAGTGTGGGCTTCACTCACAAAGATTAAACCTCTAAACTATTTAGAGATTTAGGATGTCACAATGGTGTTTGGCCTTTTAGAATTTAAAATACTATCACAACACTTGTGAATATTTGAAGTTCTACTCTCTTTTCTCTCAAATTTTTTTCACAACCATTGTGTGAATGAATGCAAAGTGTTAACCTTGGGAAGTGACAGAAATGGTAGAGATTATATTCTCTTACACAAGCCAACTAACCTTGTCATTAAGCATCTAATGCTTTCTTGCAATGGCCAACAAAAAAATGTGAATGCCATACCAAAGCATAAGAAATGTTAAGCTAAAGACAATGGCTTTCTAATTAAGCATTCAATGCTTTCTTTCAATGGCAAACACATAAATGTGGAGGCCATACCAAAGCATAAAATGCATTAGCTAATGACAAATTTATTAGGTGTATCCAAGCTGTTGGTTTCTAAGGTGGTCCCAAGATCAATATAAGCATATAAATAGAATGAATACGCAACGAAGAGTGGCGGAAACACACTTACATTGAACGGCTTTTGGATGTGATGATCAACAAAACTTTCTCCTTGCACTTTGAGGGATTCGGCCAAGGCTTCTTTTGTTGATGAAGATGATCAAGCTCCAAGCTTTAAAGGATTCCAAGCTCTTAGTTTGGTTCCCTGTCACCTTGTATGGATTCCTTGAATGTGCTAGCAAAAGATGAAAGAAAAACAATTCCTCCTTCACCTTGGAGAGCTCACGGCAATAGCAAGATTTGGGAGAGAGAGTTTCTATTTTTGTGTGTTTTGTTTTCATAAAACAATAATAGAAAATCTATTACCAAAATTTGGTATTAGCCTTTCAAAAAGTCAACCAAAGTTTTGTCTCCAAATTTGAATTAAAAGCCCAAACCAACTTCTATCATGAATAGTGACTGCATGTCACTCACCAAAAAGGTGACTTGACATCTATCACTAAAGTGACAAGTGATGTGACTCGCGATGTGACTTGCAGCCGCACTTGATTCAAAATCGGAGTGGCATCGCAAACACATTCCGGGCTCGGTTTCGTTAATTCGGAATTAATGAATTTTTCCGTTGCGTCGTAATTAAATCAAATTTAATTAAATAATCATGCCTAGCAAAATTACTATTCACGTCGCTTGCGAATTAATTCTAAATCAATTCGTTAGCCCGAATTAAAATCCAATTTTAATTCCGCGTCGAAATCCAATTTCGTATAATATATCGAATATATTATTTTATCGATTAATTCCAAATTAATCGTTCTCTCTCTTCAAATAGTACTTTATCCCAGATAAAGTCTCTCTGCTATTAATCCCAGATTAATAAAGTTCGAATCATACGTCATCGGTGAATCTTCGGGAAGCGACCCAAGAGATCCCTGGATATGTTGGCAGTAAATCCGGTCGTCGGACTATCCGAACACGTACGTACCTTGTACTACGTTCTTACCGATTTACGAGACAGGTTGGCTTCTAGCAAAGCGCTATGCCTACCCAATTCTCCAGAAATATTCTTAATGGAATATATGATCTATGTCAGGCGTAGTATACGTAGTATTGCGTATCTCGTGATCCAGTATCGAATGTAACATGCAAGGCCTGGGGCTGGAACAGTGTCTGCCCCGTATGAAGCATATATCGGATCACTAGCAACTAGTCTCTTTATTATCGGATAATCATGACCTAGTCATATTATCCCGACGGTTGCAACCTTTTAGAGAACCAGTTATGTATCCCTGCGTGACCATCATCTCTATATGACTGAAGTGATACTTCCGTCTTGACATCACACCCAATACACTATGATTCTCAATAAACCCAGAAGAGGTGTACACATAACCTGTTAAAGTCCTGGACAACCGAAACCAAAGCGTATTGATTGTCGCAAGTACTAGCGATGCAAGTCTCAGGTTAAGACCAAATACACCTACCCTGATACAGACTCCCATAGACACATAGTCATACTACCAATGGGATTCTGTTGGGTCTATCCAGAGCGAAGCTGTTTTCCGTACCATAGGAAAAACACAACCTCCTACCACACTTGTATAAGTATCCAATACTTAAATATATGAGAACTATGCTGTTACGCTTCCATAACACGCACAAGTGTGATACTAGTCTATTCCGCATTATCGACGTCCAGTCTCGATAATACTACAACTAGGGATATTTAATGATTAAACCGTCGTGGATTGATACTGTCTCATATCATCTCAATCCGGAACTAATCATAAGGACTTTCATCATTCACACATTTAAGTAATCTAATTACGAAATGATAAAAGGCAATTTTCATTGCTACATAATTAATTTGTACAAAAACACAATGTCTTTTACAAATAGTGACGCTATGGGTCATAACTGTCTAACAAAAGCCACCTAATAGACATAATTACTTGGATGACATGGTAAGCCATATGGCTTTGTCGCCAATGGTAAATAAAAATGAATATATTAATAATGATTTATTTACCTTCAATTATGTTGTAGTAATTATCTCTTAATTATTACTAACTTGATTATCTCATAATCAAGACTTGATTATCTCATAATCAAAGAATTCTAGAAAACATTAAGTTAAACTAATTTAACATAGTTTCCATTTGTGAAAATAAATATTATTAATCTTATTAATAATATATAAATAAATATAATGTGAGCATATAATTAGACAATCTAATTTATTAGGTTTGCTATAGTTAATCGAGCTACCACGGGGACCAAATGGACTTACGGTTCCGAGCTCCAATAATTCCGAAATATTAATTAAACTCTTTAATCAAATATTACGAATTATTAACTCCGTGTTATTCCACTAAAAACTCAAATTTGAACTCTCGTTACCGTATATGGATTAAATAAACCGAACATTTTCGGTGTCCATCAATATAGTCATTACATATGGATTAGCCCTTCACGAATATCTCATAAATAGAGTCGGGTCATAAGTCCGTTAAAACCCCTCTAAATATTTTATCTCTTAAGCACCATTGATTCTATAATGAACAATTAATTCATAAGAATTATGAATATAAAATACTTTCTATTCGTAATAGAAAAGTTGAGCGCTCAAATTGTTCAAGTCCCGAATCAACTCTTAAAAAAGATATTCATCTGTTTCTCGTAAGAAGGAGTGAATTCCATATCTATGTAAAACGTTCTCAGCTACACACCAAAACATATCCCCAAAATACGTAGTTATTGGCCGGGAATGCAACACCAACCTCACCATAGTAAATCAAAGGACATGGCCTGTCATGTAGGAGTTCGTAGTACACTCAGGATTAAGATCGAATCCATATATGACCATCTATTAGATAAAATGAATTTCTTTGGTTAACGGATATTAAAAGAAATTCGTATTTATCTGAGTCCAGTCCTATATGATCTTATCATACAAGGTGCCTTCATACCCATGTCACTACATGAACGATCCCGGATCAAGGTCGTCATACAAGTATAGAATGGACCGCAGCTATAGATAAACCACAAAAAAAGTATCCTCTTTGTTTGCTCTCTATGGACTATTTGGATTACTAACTTTAGACTTAAATCCTCTTGTGCATCAAACATACACTAAGTCTAAAGGTACAAGAGTAATCAAGGTAAACAAGACAATTGCACAATATGCGATATAAATCAAACAACTTTGATAAAATGAATAATGCATTTATTATTATTACAATAATCAATTCCATTTACAATACATGAAGCTCTAGGACATAAATCCCAACAATCTCCCACTTGGACTAGAGAAAATGAGACATGTCATGTAATCCTAAACCATTTTGGTGACCTTCAAATACTTTAGCCGATAAGGTCTTTGTAAACGGATCAGCCAGGTTATCTGCAGATGGAATCTGCGTGACAGCGACATCTCCTCTCTGCACTATCTTTCTGATGAGGTGATATTTCCTCTCAATATGCTTACCCCTCTTGTGGCTTCTTGGTTTTTTGGAGTTCGCCACGGCGCCACTATTATCACAATAAAGTGTGAGTGGTTTATCCATATCTGGAACAACTTCCAGATCTGCCAAGAACTTACAGAGCCAGACCGCTTCTTTAGCTGCTTCACAAGTTGCTACATATTCAGCCTCCGTGGTGGAGTCAGCAATACAAGATTGCTTAATGCTCCTCCATACTATAGCCCCACCACCTAGGGTGAACACTGATCCAGATGTTGATTTCCTAGAATCGACATTCATCTGAAAATCAGAGTCAGTATATCCTCTCAGAATCATATCCTGACTTGTATATACTAGCATATAATTTCTCGTTCTCCAAAGATACTTGAGAATATGTTTCACCGCTACCCAATGATCTAATCCTGGGTTGGATTGAAACCTACTGACTACTCCCACTGCAAAACAAATGTCCAGTCTCGTGCATAACATAGCATACATAAGACTTCCAACTACTGAAGCATATGGTATATGTCTCATCTCCTCAATTCCTTGGGGTGTCTTAGAAGATTGTTCCTTAGACAAATGAATCCCATGCATGAAAGGTAAATTACCTTTCTTGGAATTTTGCATACCAAATCGCACAAGAATCTTGTCGATATAGGTTCTTGAGACATTGCTAACAGTCGTTTCTTGCGATCCCGAATGATCTGAATCTCAAGTACATAACTTGCCTCTCCCAAATCTTTCATTTGGAATAGGTTAGCTAGCCAGATTTTCACGTCTGATAATATCTTTACATCATTCCCAATGAGTAAAATATCATCAACGTATAACACAAGGAAAACCACTTTCCCATCAATGATGCGCTTGTAAACACAAGGCTCATCAATGTTCTGCTCAAAGTTATAAGACTTGATCGTAGTATCAAACCTTATGTTCCAA
This sequence comes from Zanthoxylum bungeanum, assembly GCA_019454045.1. Lineage (NCBI taxonomy): Eukaryota > Viridiplantae > Streptophyta > Magnoliopsida > Sapindales > Rutaceae > Zanthoxylum > Zanthoxylum bungeanum. Next base: position 34,545 of record SKCR01041838.1, on the reverse strand, counting down.
GATCTAGATGCTTGCTTAAGTCCATAAATGGACCTTTGCAACTTGCAAACTTTTTGCTCTTGACCTTGGGTAATGAACCCTTCTGGTTGTACCATATATATACTCTCATCAAGATTACCATTCAAGAATGCAGTCTTGACATCCATTTTCCAAATCTCATAGTCATAATATGCGGCAATGGAAAGAAGAATCCTGATGGATTTAAGCATGGCTACTGGCGAGAAAGCTTCTTCATAGTCAACTCCCTCTTTTTGGGTATAACCTTTTGCCACTAGCCTAGCCTTGAAAGTCTGTACTTTCCCATCTATTCCTCTTTTTCTCTTGTAGATCCACTTGCAACCTATGGGTTTTACTCCATTAGGTTGGTCTAAAAGTTCCCAGACTGAGTTAGAGTACATGGACTTCATCTCAAGGTTCATGGCTTTGAGCCATTCTTCTTTATCAGTATCATCCATTGCACTACGATAGGTCAATTGATCATCTATACCATCACAAGATGCAACAACTTGCACCTCACCATTTCCTAGATAGCGTTCAGGTGGCTTTGAGCCATTCTTCTTTATCAGTATCATCTATTGCACTACGATAGGTCAATTGATCATCTATACCATCACAAGATGCAACAACTTGCACCTCACCATTTCCTAGATAGTGTTCAGGTTGTCTTACAACCCTCCCACTACGTCTAGATGGTATGGTATCCTGATAAACTTGCATCTGAATTTCAGATGTTGAAGGTGTTATGTCTTTGTCAACATTTGACAATGGTGTACTGGTCGTACCAGCAAGTAACTCCTCAAGTAACACTTTACTTCGAGGTTTGAACTCTTTCATATAGTCCTCCTCAAGAAATGTAGCATTTGTTAACACAAATACTTTATTATCTTATTGACTATAAAAGAATCCACCCCTAGTTTCCTTTGGATAGCCTACAAATAGGCACACATGTGAACGTGGTTCCAATTTAGTAGTCTTGTTCTTTAGCATATGTGTCGGACACCCCCATATGCGGAAATGTCGCAAACTAGCTTTATGACCATTCCACAACTCTAAGAGAGTCTTAGAAACAGACTTAGAAGGAACTACATTCAAGATATACATTGCAGTTTGCAATGCATACCCCCAGAATGAACTAGGTAGAGTGCTATAACTAAACATTGATCTTATCATGTCTAGTAGGGTTCGATTTCTCCTTTCTGCAACACCATTTTTTTGTGGTGTTCCAGGTGTTGTGAGCTGTGAAACAATTCCATGCTCAACTAAGAATTCCTCAAAATCTCTATCAAGGTATTCTCCTCCATGATCTGATCGTAGAATTTTGATGTTTTTACCTAATTGGTTCTCAACCTCAGCACGATACTCTTTGATCTTTTCAAATGTATCTGACTTGTGCTGCATTAGGTAAACATACCCATATCTGGAATAATCGTCAATGAAAGTGACAAAGTATTCAAAACCACATCGGGCTTTTACATTCATTGGTCCGCAAACATCTGAATGTATTAGCTCAAGAGTTTCTTTGGCTCTTATCCCTTTTCCAGTAAAATGTCTCTTGGTCATTTTGCCTTCTAGACAGGATTCGCAGACAGGTAAAGTACCGAGTTTTAACTGATTTAAAACTCCGTTCTTAATTAGTCTATCTATTCGGTCAAGGTTAATGTGACCAAGTCTAAGGTGTCATAATATGTATCATCATGAGAAATCTTTTGCCGTTTAGCTTTAGATCTTTCAATCTTAAACATTTCAGTATTAAGCAGTGATTCATGCATTAATGGCCTTAATACATATAGATTATTTTCGGAGTTTCCCGTGCATATATTTAATCCATTTCTACTAATAATAACTGACTTATTATTAAACGAAACAGAAAAACCACATTCCATAAGTTTTGTTACAGAAATCAAATTCCTGCGAAAACTAGGAATATATAGCACACCATTCAAACATAAATAACTTTTATTAAAATTCAAATTTGAAACTCCCACTAATCTTGCTGAAACAGCATCCCCTGTCCCAACTCTCATGGTAAAGCCACCTTCAGTAAGGTCCCTCCATGAGTCAAGTAGCTGCAAAGAACAACAAACATGGTTAGTGTCACCAGAATAAACAATCCATATGGATTTATCATCCTCCACCAAAAGAGATTCAATGACAAGTAAATCATATCTACCTGTATTCTTCTTCTCTTTAAGCTCTGTAAGGTATTTAGGATAATTCATTTTCCAATGCCCTTGTTGTTCACAATGGAAACATTTTCCTTTGGCATTGGTTCTTTTAGAGCTTTTATTGTTCTTCTTTTTCATTATTTTTGCCTTTGCCTTCCAATTGCCTTTCTTCTTCTTCTTTGCAGATTTAGAAGATTCGGCAATATTTGCCTCGGCATTGGGCCTACGAGGACCGTTCATAACAGACTCATAATTGGTGAGCTCATTCAGCAGTTCAGTCAATGTGAAAGTCAATTTGTTCACAGAATAATTGCTTTTAAACTGCAGGAAACTCTTCGGAAGGGTTTCCATGATCATTGTCACCTGGCTTTGCATATTGATACGTGCACCATCAAAGAGGGATCCACGTGATTTGGCCTTTGTGCTTGGATGGAATTCACATTTGGAAGCTTGTGTAACTTTGGGAGAAGTGAAGCACATGCGCAACTCGGTTTTTTTTCCTATAAATAGGCAGATGATTCCTTTGAAATCTTCGTGCTTTTCTTAAGGTTTTTCATAAGCTTTAAGATTAGCATCTATTTTGTAATTATAATTAAATAATTAATTTATGTATTTTTATTTTTAATTTTAATTTCATTATTTTATTTTTATTTTCTTTATGTTGAAGTAATTTCCTCAGCTAGGGTGAAAGGTAATTCTTCTACTATTGCTATTTAGATTAATCTCCCTTAAAAATAATATATTAACTATTTAAAATATTGACTTAATAAGGAATACCGCTATATTGGTCGGTTGGTAATTTAATTTTAATCTGGTTTAAACTTGACTAATCAAGGATACCGCCAGACTGGTCGGTTGGTAAATTTATTTTGGTTCAGCCTTAATGGCTGGTTGGACTTAATTTGACTTAATCAGGATACCGCCAGAATGGTCGGTGGTAATATTATCACAAGTTTATATATTATTTTATGGGAGATATCTAAATTAGTAGTAGTAAAAGTAATTCATTTTACCTTAGCATTTTATTTTATTGTAATTTACTTTTCAGCTTTTATTTTATGTCTTTTACTTTTATGAATTTACTAGTCCTAGTTATGTGTTAGTTTTCTGAGGTTGTGATGACTTTTAATATCACCGGTTTATAAGGGATTATTTTTGGGTAATTTAAAGGTTTATTTATTAATCTTAAGCTTAATGCTTCTTGTTGTCTGATCACCAATAAGATTGATATGGTAAATCTAAAATGAACTAGACATAGGGATTTTAGGTTTCAGCCTTAGACTTAATAGCCCACGATCTTCCTTGAGGATAGATAACCCTTTAATAGATTTCCTTACAGGATAGGAATATACCTGTTGGGCGGGGGTAGCCATAATTGGAACTTAAACTTAATGAATCTAGATAATTTGGTTGACATAGACATATGGTTCAATTGGGTTAAACTGGGTATTTGTGTCTGACCATCGATAGAGGCTTACACATAATTTAGTGTTCCAGGTTAGTAAACGATTTATTACACAAAATAAAATAATCACTTCATCTTTTAAATGATATTAGAATGATTCACAATCCTGGATCTTTGTGTCTTTTATTTCTTTAGTATTTTCTTTTATCTTTTTATTTTTCAACCAAATCAATCAAACAATCATTCTCTTCTCCCTTTAATTAGATATTTGTAAATAAATAGATTCAATAATTAATAACAACAGTAGGAATTAAGTCCTCGTGGGATCGATATTTTTATACTACTTGAACGATACGTACGCTTGCGTTATACGTGTGTGTTTACGCCGGTCAGTTATCTATCATCCCACAAATAAGTGCCGCCGTAGGGTAGGTCAAGTATTTGCATGATAGATTGAGACATTCTCAATTGATTAATATATCCTAAATAACTCTTATTCCTATATTAATCAACTACCGATATTTTGATCAAGGAAGCTTTGATTAATAAATTAATCATTCCTTTGTGAGTGTGACCCATTATTTCGGAACCCTTGGTCTTAACTAGTGAAGTGCCGCCATAGGATAAGTCAAATCACCAGATACATCTAGAGTCCCTATCCTTTCGGAATCCAAACTTGATATTAACCCAAAAATGACACCATCCGTAGGGGGATGAAAGCAAAGCCGTCTCGAGGCGCCTATTGAATCTCACGTTTCTGGATAACAATGGAGATCGCGGGATATATTGTGGCATACCCCTCTCCCACTCACTATTAAAAAGTGTAAGGTTTCTATCTCACTAGTATTTTATGAATCTTAGATTATGCTCGGCTAAAACATATCTTTATTAATACTAGTGGATTATTAGTGATCTAACCAATTTTAACACTTAAAATTTTATTCACTAATACTTATTAGTCTCTACTAATCATTAACTTAATTAAACTAATTTAATCAAGTTTTCTTAAATGATCTAATTAATTTTAACAATTAAAATATTAGTTCACTTATAGGTTTTAAAATTTTAGAATTCAACTAATGGATTATATGTCATTAAACCATTTAATAGATAAAAGTACGTTATTTACTCCAAAGGTACGTGGAATTGTATCCCGAGTGCAAACCAAATTACCGTCCATTCGGAAGCGGCTATGGAATTTATAGCCGGGTTTCCATCTGATATACCAAGGAAAATAATGTACTCATAATGTCCATTTGTTCTTAAACTTGAATTCCTAATTTTTAAACCCTTAAACCAATTAATCTTATTAATTCGTTTACATGCATCTTATATTCTAATTTAACTTTTAAATTTACATAAAATCATATTTTATAACTTGAATATCATGCATGTCTACATGTTATGGCATGTGAAAATGCAAGAGTAGGCACCCTAGGCTATATGGCATGTTAAAAAAAAATTTAAAACACATATATATGCCCAAGTCTGGGCTGAAAATGTTCTTGTAGCGTTCTCTGGGCGTTCGAACGTTTTCCAGGCAGTAGCAAAACGTTTGAGTTGCGTTTGACTGGCGTTCAAACTCTATCAGTCTGGTGTCAAAACACTAGAACTTCATTTACTCTGTTCCGGAGCTTCCGGAGTCCGTTTTGGTCCCCGTTTTTTTCTACAGACTCGTAACGGAATGTAGTTTCACATACATACATAAATTGCTTTAACCAGGCTCCTATTGTTTTTAAAAAAAATACTAATCTAATTAGTACAATAAATCCAAGGCATCCATTGGTCTTCAAACCTTGCTCCATGGTATGTTGTTGAGTTCTTTGCGGAATAGGTTTGTAATGAGTCCTTCGAGGCATGGGATCCTCCAAGTTACAAATTGAGTTACAAAATGGACTTATTACAAAGGAAATAAACTTACAACACTTGAAAGAATATGACCTTATGGTCTTACATCTCCAATACTAAAAATAAGAGCCGGAAAAATTAACGATCAACGCAATACATTCATCACATGAATCAAAGTAGGCATTCATCACATGAACATTAAAAACCATTCATCTCATGAATCTAATTGTGCCTACTCATCACAACATACATATTAATAATTTATATCTAATATAAATTATTAAAACTTAAACTTAAACTTAAAAGAGAAAGGGTTAAGAAAACTTTTCAACCTTAAGCTCTTGATGCCAATTGTAGGAAATGACTTTCCCTTGCGCGGCGGAAGTTGCTTGTGGTGGAACCGGGTCTAGTATGGATCTTCAAAATTTTCTTTGCCTTCTCCATTTGTTGTAGTAGCCAAGATCAATCATTTGGTGTCCAACACTTGGATCAACCACTCGATCTTCCGAACTATGACTCGAAGCCAACAAACCGAAGTGTGGGCTTCACTCACAAAGATTAAACCTCTAAACTATTTAGAGATTTAGGATGTCACAATGGTGTTTGGCCTTTTGGAATTTACAATACTCTCACAACACTTGTGAATATTTCAAGTTCTACTCTCTTTTCTCTCAAATTTTTCTCACAACAATTGTGTGAATGAATGCAAAGTGTTAACCTTAGGAAGTGAGAGAAATGGTAGAGATTATATTCTCTTACACAAGCCAACTAACCTTGTCATTAAGCATCTAATGCTTTCTTGCAATGGCCAACACAAAAATGTGAATGTCATACCAAAGCATAAGAAATGTTAAGCTAAAGACAATGGCTTTGTCATTAAGCATTCAATGCTTTCTTTCAATGGCAAACACATAAATGTGGAGGCCATACCAAAGCATAAAATGCATTAGCTAATGACAAATTTATTAGGTGTATCCAAGCCACCTAATAGACATAATTGCTTGGATGACATGGTAAGCCATATGGCTTTGTCTCCAATGGTAAATAAAAATCAATATATTAATATAAATTTATTTACCTTCAATTATGTTGTAGTAATTATCTCATAATTATTACTAACTTGATTATCTCATAATCAAGACTTGATTATCTCATAATCAAAGAATTCTAGAAAACATTAAGTTAAACTAATTTAATATAGTTTCCATTTGTGACAATAAATATTATTAATCTTATTAATAATATATAAATAAATATAATGTGAGCATATAATTAGACAATCTAATTATATTAGGTTTGCTACAGTTAATCGAGCTACCACGGGGACCAAATGGACTTACGGTTCCGAGCTCCAATAATTCCGAAATATTAATTAAACTCTTTAATCAAATATTACGAATTATTAACTCCGTGTTATTCCACTAAAACTCAAAGTTGAACTCCCGTTACCGTAGATGGATTAAATAAACCGAACATTTTCGGTGTCCATCGATATAGTCATTACATATGGATTAGCCCTTCACGAATATCTCATAAATAGAGCCGGGTCATAAGTCCGTTAAAACCCCTCTAAATATTTTATCTCTTAAGCACCATTGATTCTATAATGAACAATTAATTCATAAGAATTATGAATATAAAATACTTTCTATTCGTAATAGAAAAGTTGAGCGCCAAAATTGTTCAAGTCCCGAATCAACTCTTAAAAAAGATATTCATCTGCTTCTCGTAGGAATGAGTGAATTCCATATCTATGTAAAACGTCCTCAGCTACACACCAAAACATATCCTCAAAATACGTAGTTATTGGCCGGGAATGCAACACCAACCTCACCATAGTAAATCAAAGGACATGGCCTGTCATGCAGGAGTTCGTAGTACACGCAGGATTAATATCGAATCCATATATGACCATCTATTAGATAAAATGAATTTCTTTGGTTAACAGATATTAAAAGAAATTCGTATTTATCTGAGTCCAGTCCTATATGATCTTATCATACAAGGTGCCTCCATACCCATGTCACTACATGAACGATCTCGGATCAAGGTCGTCATATAAGTATAGAATGGACCGCAGCTATAGATAAACCACAAACAATGTACTCTCTTTGTTTGCTCTCTATGGACTATTTAGATTACTAACTTTAGACTTAAATCCTCTTGTGCATCAAACATACACTAAGTCTAAAGGTACAAGAGTAATCAAGGTAAACAAGACAATTGCACAATATGCGATATAAATCAAACAACTTTGATAAAATGAATAATGCATTTATTATTATTACAATAATCAATTCCATTTACAATACATGAAGCTCTAGGACATAAATCCCAACAGAGGTGAGATCAGAAACCCATACCTCTCAGGTTGTTTTCTGCCTCTCTCTGACCTACGCGGTTCTTGTGTATTAGAAGATTGTGGTACAGTCTCATCCATGATGAACTGTTCGTGTTTCATTAAGGAATCGGTGCCAGGAACAGTATCACTCCGATTTTCATCGAGTTCTATTTTCCTCTCATTTACCACTGCATTTAGGAATTCCTTTTCGAGGAAAACTACATGTATATCAAAAAATACTTTGTTCTCTTGTGGGTTGTAGAAGTAATATCTTTTGGTTTCCCTATGATAACCTACAAATAGGCACTTATCTAATTTGGATTCTAGTTTGGTACCATCCAAACGTTTAACATATGCCCAGCAACCCCAATTCTTCAGGAATGAGAAACCCGATTTATATCCTGTCCATATCTTATACGGAGTCTGTTGAACAGACTTTGACGGAACCTTATTCAAAATAAGTATTGCACTGTTCAATACATATCCCCAGAAGGAAATTAGTAGCTCAGTGCGACTAATCATAGACCTTACCATGTCCAACAAAGTTCGGTTTCTCCTTTCGGACACATCGTTTAATTGAGGTATTCTAGGAGGAGTCCACTGTGAAAGAATACCATACTCTTTCAAGTAATCGAGAAACTCATTGCTCAAGTATTCTCCACCACGGTCCGACCGTAATGTCTTAATACTTTTACCGGTCTATTTTTCTACTTCGTGTCGAAACTCTTTGAATTTCTCAAAGGTTTCCGACTTGTGTCTCATAAGATACACATAACCATAACGCGATGCATCATTCGTAAAGGTTACGAAGTATTCATATCCACCTCTAGCCTGGCTAGACATGGGCCCACATACGTCAATATGAATGAGGGCTAACAGTTCGGTAGCACGTGCACTTTTACCGCTAAAAGGTGTTTTAGGCATTTTGCCTAATAAACAAGATTCGCAGACGTCATATGAATTTGGATCAAATCCGTCCAAGTACCCACTCTTCGAAAGTGTGGATATGCGAGTCTTGTTAATGTGTCCCAGACGACAATGCCACATATAAGTTTCATCTTTGTTACTTGATTTAAGCCTTTTGTTTGTTACATTATATGTTTGAGATTGATTTATATTCAAAATATAAAGACCATTATTCACATCAGCACTACATATCTCAATATTATTTTTATACACAAAACACTCAGTGTTTCTGAATACAAAAGTATACCCACATTGGGCTAAACAAGATATATAAATAATATTCCTAGTCAAACTAGGTACATAATAACAGTCTGATAGATTTAGTACATGTCTCAGGGCAGTTCCAAAATATAAGTCCCTACAGCCAAAACAACATCTCTAGTCCCGTTTCCAACTCATAGATCAATCTCCCATGAGGCTAGTCTCCTGTTAATCTACAGATCCTGCACATCAGTACATATATGAGTACTCACGGCAGTCACGCTTCCAGTGACCCCGTTTGCCACATTGTAGGTAGACATCTTGGGATTTGTCCTTTGTCTTCCCAGAAGACTTTGATGATTTGGCCTTGACCTTTTTCTTCTTATTCTTCTTCTTTTTTACACCTCCAGTAGCCTTCGGCCAAGCCTTGGAAGACTGAGATGTTGAAGCGAAGTGTGCCTCGCCCTTTTTGCTCTTTAAAAGCTCTTTTCTGCCTCTTTCATCATTGACATCAACTCTCCAATAGTGTCTTCCTGGTTCAACATATTGTAGTTCATGATGAACCCGCTCCAATTGTCAGGAAGAGACTGTAAGATCAAGTCTATATAAGTCTCAGCCTTGAAGACTATGCCAAACTGTCCCAGCTATTCGATGTCAGCAATCATCTGTGACACATGGTGCTCAACAGATGTACCCTCTAACATACGAGAGCGAAAGAGCTTCTTCTGCAACTCATACTTCTGCGATCTAAGGTTAGATCGATGAAGGTCCCTTAATTTCATAATCATCTCATAGGGATCCAATCCCATGTTCTGACGATGAAATTGCGGGGTCATTGCAGTAAGAATGACGGATTGAGCAGTTGAGTTGTCATCGCTGTGAGTGTTCCAAAGCTCAAGCTCAAGCGGCTGCTCATTTCCGGGCTTAGGCCCGAGAGGTCTCTCTATCGTATAGAGCATTCTCTCAACCCCCATGACAATCCTGAGGTTTATATCCCAGTCAGGAAAGTTTGCACCATTAAAGACATTTTCGCCCATGATAATGTCTCTAACCTCGATCTTTCCAGCCATTTTAATTGCAATAGTCTAACTATTCAATTAACGATTTTTGGGTATAGTCCAACTGTTACAATAAAATAATAAAATATTAGTCCAACTAATAAATACATAAAATGATGAAATAATTTGAAAGCGCGTAATGCCAAGTATTTGAAAAAAATTGCAAATTCAATACTGGCCTCCCACTATTTTTCGGCGAGCCTCTAACCCTCTGTTGAGTACTCGGGAAACCTAGTTTCCTAGTGGGCTAAGATCCCGTTAAATAACACACAACCTTGACTTTGGCCAACAAGCTGTATGATATTTAACTAGGTAGATCTCTAAGATCAATTGGATCTCATCCAATTCCTAGATCCGGTAGGTGGACCTCCAAGTCCGAAATATATATACAATATATATGCCAATATATCCAATATATTTTCCTAACATTTTCCTCTGAATCAACTAAGCCTTGGCTTTGGCTCAAAAAGCTTAATGATTCCAGTTAAGCGGGACCCATTGACTTTGGGAAAGCTTCGTAATCCATGTCGATGAACAAGAAGTGACCTTGACTTTGGCCAACAAATCACAACTTGCCCAAGACATGCGATATGGAACAAAGCTTTTGTGGTTCAAACACATCCGCGATAGACATTGATCTTGACTTTGGCCAACAAACCAATGCCAATCTTGGATCCTGAGAAAGAACCACTCAATGGAAGGAAAACGCTTAATATTTGATTGAGGGTTTTTCGCGTAAATTGACAACCAATTTATTATCTTTGATTAGGTCCCATCATACACCCTTAAGCATGCATTCTAAAAGCATAATAAGGCACGAATTAAAATAATAATGATATGCGGATGGATATTTAACAAATTATTCCTAGAACAAATCTCTCAATTTCCTCTCCCTGGCTAGCACTATTCTAACTTCTACCCAATTACATAATACAATAAAGAAACCTCATTAACATTGAGGGGAATTGGTGAGAAGAGAATTACAAAGAGTCAAGAGATAAATGATGGACACGCATCTAATATCCATCTGATATACATTATTCATACAATATTGCCCTCACCCATCTAATATCCATCTGATATACATTATTCATACAATACATCCATGTATTCACACAAAGCATGTTATTCAATCAATCTAATCCAATTAATTAATCTTTGAATTAAGTGATCATCCAATGTTCAAACAACGATTTGATTTGCGCGATTCCAACTCGTTTAAGAATAAGTACTCAAAGTGCGAATTCTTAAATTATATTGAACTACAATTTTAAATCTGATTTAATTTTTATTCAATACTAATTCATATTTAATTCCAAATTAAATAATTACACTTTATTAATGTGTCATTACTACTTAGATTCTAAATCTAATCATGATGGGTCTCAAAGACCCAATTAACATCCAATGTCAATTTAATTAAAGTCCAATGGGCTTTTAATTAATTCATAAGGCATGGGCTTTGGCCAATATGAGTCAAACCCAAATGCCAAGGCCCAATAAAGGAATCACCCTATTTTCCATAAAATTAATTTCGGCCCATTAGGCCCAATTAAATTTAAAAAGCCCAATGATTATATTTGAACTTTATGGAATGGTTTTAGGCCCAAATTGGATCCAATCCAATTGTCCTAAACCAACTTGGCCCAACCAAGCCCATAAGGCCTAAATATAACATCAATAGCCCAATTCCAAATTGAAGCCTAATTAATTAAATTCCAATATTCCAAATATCATAATTTTTTTAATTAAAGTGTATAGCCATAATTAATTAGTTAAATTAACATTTCCAAAACACCAATTTAATTAATTAATCATGCTTTATTATGTTCAATTCATGTCCAACACAATTGAAGCAAAATCAACTCATAACATGCTCATCAAGCTCACGGTATTCATGTATTTTTCATCAATTTTGATTTTCAATCCAATTAAATCACAAATCAATATATCTCATGCATTTTAAACACATCCAATGGTCTAAAAATCAAAAAACACCATGAGCTTATAGGGTCATTATATTCGGCCATGTTAAGGTAATTAGGGAAAAAATTATCTAATCAATTTTTCTCAAAATTAATCATGCATAACTCTAAGTTATCATAATCTAAGCATATCCAAATAATCAATTTGACGAAATCATGCTCCAAGCAAAAATACCCAAATTCAAGTTTATGAACCCTAATTCATTTCATGCTTAAAATTGGCTCATGATACCAATGTTGGGTTCTCCTAAAACATGCCAATGATCTATTAAGCATAAATTGTGTGAATACTCAAAGTAAGATTGCGGAAAAAATACTTACATTGGTCGACAATATGAATGTGGAGATAACAAAATTTTCCTCCTTTGAGAAGTGATCCAAGCTCTCATTTAATTGTATGTTAAGCTCCAAGCTTGATCTAAGAATTCCAAACTCAATGGGATAGTTTCCATATCACCTTTGTAGACTCTTTTAAGTGCTAGCTATCAAGATTTTTGAAGCAAAAAAATCATCAACCAAGAGCTCAAAGCTCACAGCAATAAGAGAGATATAGAGGGGAGAGTAATCGGCAATATGGTAGGGAGAGAGAGAGTTTTTCAAATTTATGTAATTGATTTCTAAAATCAATAATACCATATATCAAATCAAAGTTGCTATTAGTCATTCACAAATCAAAATAAAATAAGGAAATGTGTTTTACAAGTCAAAATCTACTAACAACTTCCTTCACCAAAAAGTGATGAGATTGACTAGTGATGTGACTTGACGTGGGCCCCACTTAATTCAAAATCCGAGTAGGCCCGCAAAACACATATCGGGCTCGGGTTCGTTAATTCTGAATTAACGAATTTTTCGTTGCGACGTTAATTAAATATTAAAGTCACTTACGAATTAATTCTAAATTAATTCGTTCGCCCGAATTAAAATCCAATTTTAATTCCACTTCGAAATCTAATTTCATTTAATATATCGAATATATTATTTTAATCGATTAATTCCAAATTAATCGTTCTCTCTCTTTTAATCGAATTTTATCCCAGATAAATTCTTGTCGTAATTAATCCTAGATTAATTTTCTCTCTCTCATAATTAATCCTAGATTAATTCTGTTCGAGTCATACGTCATCGGTGAATCTTCGGGAAGCGACCCATGAGATCCCTGGATATGTTGGTATTAAATCCGGTCATCGGACTATCCGAACATGTGCATACCCGGTACCACGTTCTTGTTGGACAATTATGGCCAATAGCATCACTATTTATACAAATCATGGTGTTGTTGTACAAATTAACTGAGTGACAAAAGAAATTGCTCTTTTATCATTTGTAATTAGATTACCAAGATATATAAATGATGAAAGGTCCATATGATTAGTTCCGGATTGAGATGATATGAGACAGTATCAATCCACGAAGGTTTAATCATTAAATATCCCTAGTCGTAGTATTATCGAGATTGGACATCGATAATTCGGAATAGACTAGTATTACACTTGTGCGCGTTGTGGGAGCATAACAACATAGTTCTCATATAATTGGGTATAGGATACTCATGCAAGTGTAATAGGAGGTTGTGTTTACCGATGGTACGGGAACAACTTCGCTCTGGATAGACCCTTCGGAATTCCATTGGTAGTATGGCTATGTGTCTATGGAAGTCCGAATCAGGGTAGGTGTATTTGGTCTTAACCTGAGACTTGCACCGCTAATACTTGCGACAATCAATATACTTTGGTTTTGGTCATCCAGGGCTTTAAAAGGTTCTGTGTACACCTCTTCTGGGTATATTGAGAATCGTAGTGTATTGGGTGTGATGTCGAGATGGAAGTATCACTCCAGTAATAGTGGAGATGATGTTCACGTAGGATACGGAACTGATTCTCTTATATACTGCAGTTATCGGGATATTATGACTAGGCCATGTTTATCCGATTATAGAGACTAGTTACCAGAGATCCGATATGTTCTTTGTACGGGGCAGACAGATTTCCAGCCCCAGGCCTTGCACGTGACATCCGATACTGGATCGAAATACGCAATACTACGTATACTACGCCTGATATAGATCACATATTCCACTAAGAATATTTCTGGAGAATTGGGTAGGCACGGTGCTTTGCTAGAAGCCAACCATGTCTTGTAAATCGGTATAAACGTAGTACTAGGTACGTACGTGTTCGGATAGTCCGACGACCGGATTTACTGCCAACATATCCGGGGATCTCATGGGTCGCTTCTCGAAGATTCACCGATGACGTATGACTCACACTTTATTAATCTGGGATTAATTATATGAGAGAGAAAATTAATCTAGGATTAATTACGGAGATATTTTATCTGGGATAAAATATTATTTAAAGAGAGAGAATGATTATTTGGAATTAATCGATAAAATAATATATTCGATATATTATACGAAATTGGATTTCGACGCGGAATTAAAATTAGATTTTAATTCGGGCGAAAGAGTTAATTTAGAATTAATTCGTTAGCGATGTGAATAGTAATTTTGCTAGGCAAAATTATTTAATTGAATTTGATTTAATTACGTCACAACGGAAAATTCGTTAATTTGGAATTAACGAACCCGAGCCTGGGAGTGTTTGCGGGCGCACTCGCATTTCGAATTCAAGTGCGGCCCATAAGTCACATCAAGCGTCAAATCACTAGTCAATCGATTGATGTGATGTCTAGTCACTTTGAGTGATGTGACAACAGGTCACTATTGATTGATGGTGGTAGTTGGAAGGCATTAATTGTTTTTTGTCTTTGACTTTTTTTTGAAAATGAAAAATGGTATATGTTTAATTGATTTTGGAAATCAATTAACTAAAATACACAACACATACTTTCTCTCTTCTCTCTTCTCTCCCTCACGCCCAAGGGGCTATTTTCTTCTTCTCTTTTACTGCAAATGCCGAGAGTTTGCAAGAAGAAACATGTGATTTTTATGGCAAAAATTACCAAGTGCTAGCACACTTCCGGAGTCTTGCGAAGGTGATAGGGAAACCGACTTGTGAGCATGGAATCACCATTCGAAAGCTTAGAGCTTGGACCGAATATGGAGCAGAAAAATCAGCCCAAAGCCGAGACTTCAAGGAAGGAAAAGCTTGAAGATTTTGATGTTCCTCGCGTCACAAAAGCCGATCGTTGTAAGTATGATTCCGTCATGCTTTTACAAGTATTCACATATATGTTTCATTGCTTGAAATCGATCACGGGACCTAATAGAAACCAAACAATGGTATCTTGAGCCATTTTGAGCAAGAAATAAATTAGGGTAAAATTTGGGTAATATCAATTTTAGCTTGATTTGATAAAATTAATTGATTGAGTATGCTTGAATGATGTTGTATTGAAGTTGTATATGATCAATTTCATGAAATATTGATTGGATCAATTTTTCCCCAATATGTGAGGCTTGGCCGAATGTATGCAATGCCCTAATGTCATGGTATTTTTTTTTTTTTTTGATCATTGGATGAGTTGGAAAACATTGGGAAATATTGATTTGAGATTTAATTGGATTGAATTTTGAATTGGACAAATAAACCCTAAATGCTGTGAATGAGAAGCATGTAAAATGAGTTGATTTTTTGATTCAAATGTGTTGGACATGTGTTGATGATAAAAAGCATAATTAATTGAGCTAATTGGTGTTTTGGAAATATTAATTTGGTTAATTAATTATGGCATACACTTTGGTTAATTAATTATGAAATTTGGAATTTTGAAATTAAATTAATTGGGCTTAAATTTGGAATTGGCCTTGTAAAGTTGTAATTGGGCTTAATGGGCTTGGTTGGGCCAAGTTTGGTTTAGGCTAATTGGTTGGATCCAATTGGGCCCAAAACCATTTCCATAAAGTCCAATTATGACTTAATGGACCTTTAACTTTAATTGGGCCTAATGGGCCTAAATTGGTTTCTTGGCAAATAAGGGTGATTCCTTAAATGGGCTTTAGTATTTGGGTTTGACCTATATTGACCAAAAGTCCATGCCTTAAGAAATTAATTAAAAGCCCATTGGACTTTAATTAAATTAACATTGGATGTTAATTGGGCTTTGAGTCCCGTAAAGATTAGATTTAGAATCTAAGTCGCTAAAGGTTCATTAATAAAATGTAATTATTTAATTTGGAATTAATTATAGAATTAGTATTAAATACAAATTAAATTGGATTTAATGTTGTAGTTTAATATAATTCGTGAATTCGTACTTTGAGTACTTATTCGCAAAACGAGTTGGACTCGCGCAAAATCAAATCGTTGTTTGAACATTGGATGGTCATTAATATTCAGATTAATTAATTGGATTAGATTGATTGATAACGTGCTTGTGTGAATACATGAATGCGATGTATAAATAATGCATATCGGATGGATATTAGATGGGTGAGGGCAATTTTGGAAATTATTGTAATAAATTTAGAATTTATTAATTGGACCTGCGTGTCCAGCCTATTACCTCTTGACTCTGTGTATTTCTCTTCTCACCTATTCCCCTCAATGTAAATGAGGTTTCTTTAGAAGTGTTATGTAATTGGGTAGAAGTAATACTTGTGCTAGCGGGAGAGAGGAAATGGAGAGATTTGTTCTAGGAACAATGTTTAAGTATCCATCCGCATATCATTATTATATTTATTTATTTACGTGCCTTATTATGTGTTTAGAATGCATGTTTAAGGGTGTACGATGATGAGACCTTAACAAATATAATAAATTGGTTTCCAATTACGCGAAAAACCCTCACAACATATTAAGTGTTTTTCCTTCCATTGAGTGATTCTTACTCAAGATCCAAGACTAGCATTGGTTTGTTGGCCAAAGTCAAGACCTTTGTCCGCCGCGGATGTGTTTGAATCATGAAGGCTTTGTTCCATATTGGTGTCTTGTCCAAGTTGTGATTTGTTGGCCAAAGTTAAGATCACTTCTTGTCCATCGACATTGATTACGAAGCTTTCCAAGGTCAATGGGTTCCGCTTAACTGGGATCACTAAGTTTGTTATGCCAAAGCCAAGGCTTAGTTGATTCAGAGGAAAAAGGTTAGGTCATATATTGGCATATATAAGATATATGTTTCGGACTTGGATGTCCACCTACTGGATCTAGGAATTGGATGGGATCCAATTGATCTTAGAGATCTACCTAGTTAATTATCATACAATTTGTTGGCCAAAGTCAAGATTGTGTGTTATTTAACGGGATCCTAGCCCACTAGGAAAAAAGGTTTCCCGAGTACTCCACAGAGGGTTAGAGGCTCGCCAAAAAATAGTGGGAGGCAAGTATTAAATTTGCAATATTCGTTTAGTTACTTGCCACACGCGCTCATTACAATTTCGTCATATAAATTAATATATTAGTTGGACTAATATTTTAATGTTGTTTTAATTAAACAGTTGGACTGTATTCAAACTATTTCATTTATAGTTGATTAATAAATTGGATTATAGTAATCAATATATTTGAATTAACTAATTTCAATTAATAGTTGATTTTATAATTGGATTATAGTAATCAATATAATTGAATTTAATCTATTAAATTATAGTTGATTACATAGTTGGACTATAGTAATCATTATAATCATAGTACCTAAAATCGTTGATTAAATAGTTGGACTATTAGAATCAAGATAATTGAAAGATTAGTGTTTAAAACATAATCCTGGGTGAAAATATTTTTTAAACGGCTTAATTTTCAAATTGGGATAAAATTTCAGGATAGTCCTGGAAACTGAGAAGTTACTTTATTTGATATAGTGACGTCTCGAGCCTAAGCCAGGAGTTGAGCAAATAGTAGAACATGATATTTGGAATATTCATGTGATGATAACTTTAGTGCTTAATCTGTTATGCTTGCCGCAAAGACTCCTTAATTTCTTAGTCAGAACTAAGGATTAGATCTTTATAGTATGATAATGAAATTGAAGGATCTTCATAGATCTATCCTTAGATCTTAGAAGTACAAATTGCAATAGAAAACTATTGGAGAGTTAATGGCTATACTCAATGAGACAAAGCCAGAGTTTGCAATAAAGCAAGAAGCGCAAGGCACACCTTACTTCGACATTCCGGAAGGCCAAGGCTTGGCCAAAGGCTTCTGGAATGTGGAAAATGGGCAAAGGTAAAGTCATTATAATCTTCTGGGAAGACAAAGGACATATCCCAAGATGTCTAACTAAACTGTGGCAAACAGGGTCATTGGAAGCATGACTGCCGTATGGACAAGGCATACATGAAGGAATTGAAGACGGTGCAAGGCTCCGACTTCAAATATGTTTGTCATAAACAAGTTCACTACTAGTATTAAAATTAGATTTTAGATACTAAATGTGGTACATGATATGTACTGGTGTGCAGAATCTGCTGACAAGCAGGATACTGAATTCAGATGAGATTGATCTACGAATTGGAAACGGGACGACATTCGCTGTTTTAACCGTAGAAACCTAATTTTAGGAACTACCCTTCGGGTGTGTACTTAAATTAGGAAACTGTTAAAAAGTAACTAGTTTGACCAGAAACATTATTTCTATATCAGGGTTTAACCCATTGCGGGTATACCTTTATATTCTAGAACACTAAAGTATTTTATTTTATAAAGATGATATTGAGATAAACATATTAGTTGTAAATAACAGTATTTATATTTTGAATATAAATGAATCTCAAACGTATAACATGACAAAAAATAGCTAAAACTGAGTAAATCAGTTGAGACTTATAAGTGGCATTGTTGCCTGGGACACAACTAAACAAGACTCGTATATCCACACTTTCGAAGAGTGGGTACTAGGACAGATTTGATTCTATTCAAATAATGTCTACGAATCTAGTTTATTAGGCAAAGTGCCTAAAACACATTTACTTGGTAAAAGTGCAAGTGCCACCGATCTATTAGCCCTCATTCATAGTGACGTAAGTGGGCCCATATCTAGCTAGGCTAGAGGTGGATATGAATGTTTCGTGACCTTTACGGATGTGGCATCGCGTTATGGTTATGTGTTTCTTTTGAAACACAAATCGGAAACTTTTAGAGTTTCGACACGAAGTAGACAAACAGATCGGCTAAAGTATTAAACCATCACGGTTAGACCATGATGAAAATACTTAAGCAATAAGTTTCTCATATACTTGAAAGAGTATAGTATTCTTTCAATGACGACTCCTCTCGGAACACGTCAATTTGACGGTGTGTCCGAACTGAGAAACAGAATTTGTTGGACATGATAAGGTTAATCATGAGTCGCTCTGAGCTACCATTTCCTTCAACGGATACGCATTAAACAATGTAAGACTTATTTTGAATAAGGTTCCATAAAAATTTGTTTGACAGACATCAATTAGATATGAACAGGAAAGAAACTGGATTTTCTCATTCCTGAAGATTTGGGAATGCTAGGCATATGTTTGGATTATACCAAACTAAAACCCAAATCGGATAAGTGTCTAAGTTGTGGGTTATCCTAGGGAAATCAAAGTATAGTACTTATACATCTCACAAGAGAACAATGTAATTGTTGCTCACCATGCGGTTTTCCTAAGAGGAATACCTATATGCAGTGGTAAGTGGGAGGAAAGTAAAACTCGAAGAAAATCGGAGTAATACTATTCCAGGCACCAATTTCTTAATGGAACACAAATAGTTCATCAAGGATGAAACTATACCAATAATCTTCGAATACACAAGAACCGCGTAAGTCGGAGAGAGTCAGAAAACAACCTGGGAGGTATGGGTTTCTGATCTCACCTCATAAAGATGTCAATCTTATTGAGGAACACGAACTGACTACGTATGAGGAAGTGATACAAGGTATCGACTCCCTATTATGGCAAAGTGCCATGATGTCCGAAATGGATTCCATGTATATCAACTAAGTTTGGATACTAGTTGATGTACCGGAAGGCATTGTGCCTATTTGTACTATATAAGTCTTCAATGAAGACATACATGGAAGGCAACATACCAACGTACTAAGCTAGGCTTGTAGCGAAAAGGTATCGTTATCAACATTGTGTCAATTACGACGAAACTTTTTACTCGTTGCCATTGTTAAGTCCATTTGGATAATGCTTGCTAATGCTGCATATTTCATTTATGAAATATGGCAGCTGAACGTCAAAATCGTTTTCCTTAACGGAAACCTTTTGGAGGATGTTTATAACATCCTGACGGTTTTGTCGTACCAAAATGAGCAAACAAAGTTTGCGAGTTAATTTGATCCATGGATGGATTGAAGTAAGCATAACGTTCTTGGAACGATCGTTTTGATGTAATCATAATGGTATATGATTTAATTCAAAACGAAAATAATTCTTGTGTATATAAGAAGGTTAGTGGGAGCGCACTGACAGTGAAGTCCTGAATAATGATGATATGTCATTTCTTGGAAATGATATTCCCATAATACAATCAGTGAAAGCTTGACTTTCATGAAAATTCTCCGTAGATTCTTGGGAGAGACAACATTTATTCTAGGAATAAAGATCTACTGGGATAGATCTAAAGGTAGTTAACACTCTCCGAGAACTCGTACATTGAAAAATGTACGCGACCTGTTGTCTCATATGCTTTAAGCATATGGAGTCACAATCGGGCCAATCCAAGTGATAGTCATTGGATTGATGTTAAGAACATCTTTGAGTATCTTAGAGGAACTAATGATGCTTTCTTATACTATGGAGAAGGAGAACTTGGTGTGACTGGGATCACCGTTGCAAGTTTCCTAACCGATAAAAATGACTATAAGTCGTAATAACGGTACTATACAGTTTGAATAACGGAACAGTGAGCTGGAAATCTTCCATGCAAGATACTGTTACTGAATAAACAACAAAAGTGGAATATTGATGCAGCTGAGGTAGCAATAGAAGCCTTCTGGATTGATAATAATCTAATTAGATTAGATGTAGTTCTATTAGCAGCTGAGCTAGGCTACAGCACAGGCTAAAGAATTAATGGTCTCATCAACGATCCAGATATATACTTCAAATATTCATCTGATTCATTTGAATCATACATCGTGGCGATGTGATGATCGAATAAATCACATCAGATGATAATCATGCAAATCCGCTGACGAAAGCCTTTTCTCAGCAGAAATTTGAGCGAACCGTACATAGTTCGGGTGTTGGACACTTGAGTGATTGGCTATAGGCCAAGTGGGAGATTGTTGGACAGTTATGGCCCATAGCATCACTATTAGTACAGATCATGGTGTTGTTGTACAAATTAACTGTGTCACAAAGGAAATTGCTCTTTTATCATTTGTAATTAGATTACCAAGATATATAAATGATGAAAGGTCCATATGATTAGTTCCGGATTGAGATGATATGAGACAGTATCAATCCACGAAGGTTTAATCATTAAATATCTCTAGTCGTAGTATTATCGAGATTGGACATCGATAATGCGGAATAGACTAGTATTACACTTGTGCGCGTTGTGGGAGCATAACGGCATAGTTCTCATATATTTGGGTATAGGATACTCATGCAAGTGTAATAGAAGGTTGTGTTTACCGATGGTACGGGAAAAGCTTCGCTCTGGATAGACCCCTCGGAATTCCATTGGTAGTATGGCTATATGTCTATGGAAGTCCGAATCAGGGTATGTGTATTTGGTCTTAACCTGAGACTTGCACCGCTAATACTTGCGACAATCAATATACTTTGGTTTTGGTCGTCCAGGGCTTTAACAGGTTCTGTGTACGCCTCTTCAGGGTATATTGAGAATCATAGTGTATTGGGTGTGATGTCGAGATAGAAGTATCACTCCAGTCATAGTGGAGATGATGTTCACGTAGGATACGGAACTGGTTCTCTTATATGCTGCAGCTATCGGGATATTATGACTAGGTCATCTTTATCCGATTATAGAGAGTAGTTACCAGATATCCGATATGTGCTTCGTACGGGGCAGACACATTTCCAGCCTCAGGCCTTGCACGTGACATCTGATACTGGATCGAAATGCGCAATACTACGTATACTACGCCTGATATAGATCACATATTCCAGTAAGAATATTTCTGGAGAATTGGGTAGGCACGGTGCTTTGCTAGAAGCCAACCATGTCTTGTAAATCGGTATAAACGTAGTACTAGGTATGTACGTGTTCGGATAGTCCGACGACCGTATTTACTGCCAACATATCCGGGGATCTCATGGGTCGCTTCCCGAAGATTCACCGATGACGTATGACTCGCACTTTATTAATCTGGGATTAATTATATGAGAGAGAAAATTAATCTGGGATTAATTACGGAGATATTTTATCTGGGATAAAATATTATTTAAAGAGAGAGAATGATTAATTTGGAATTAATCGATAAAATAATATATTCGATATATTATACAAAATTGGATTTCGACGTGGAATTAAAATTAGATTTTAATTCGGGCGAACGAGTTAATTTAGAATTAATTCGTTAGCGACGTGAATAGTAATTTTGCTAGGCAAAATTATTTAATTGAATTTGATTTAATTACGTCGCAACGGAAAATTCGTTAATTTGGAATTAGCGAACCCGAGCCCGGGAGTGTTTGCGGGCGCACTCGCATTTCAAATTCAAGTGCGGCCCACAAGTCACATCAAGCGTCAAATCACTAGTCAATCGATTGATGTGATGTCTAGTCACTTTGAGTGATGTGACAACAGGTCACTTTCTCTCTTCTCTCTTCTCTCCCTCACGGCCAAGGGGCTATTTTCTTCTTCTCCTTTACTGCAATGCCGAGAGTTTGCAAGAAGAAACATGGTGATTTTTGTGGCAAAAATTACCAAGTGCTAGCACACTTCCGGAGTCTTGCGAAGGTGATAGAGAAACCGACTTGTGAGCATGGAATCACCATTCGAAAGCTTGGAGCTTGGACCGAATATGGAGCAGAAAAATCAGCCCAAAGCCGAGACTTCAAGGAAGGAAAAGCTTGAAGATTTTGATGTTC
The DNA here is from genome assembly GCA_019454045.1 of Zanthoxylum bungeanum. Classification (NCBI taxonomy): domain Eukaryota; kingdom Viridiplantae; phylum Streptophyta; class Magnoliopsida; order Sapindales; family Rutaceae; genus Zanthoxylum; species Zanthoxylum bungeanum. The sequence continues at coordinate 11,628 of SKCR01041838.1, read as the reverse complement.
CTCGCGTCGCAAAAGCCGATCGTTGTAAGTATGATTACGCCATGCTTTTATGAGTATTCACATAAATGTTTCATTGCTTGAAATCGATCCCGGGACCTAATAGAAATCCAACAGTTCTTACCGAGTTACAAGACATGGTTGGCTTCTAACAAAGCACCATGCCTACCCAATTCTCCAGAAATATTCTTTTAAGGAATATATAATCTTTGTCAGGCGTAGTATACGTTGTATTGCGTATTGCGATCCAGTATCTGATGTCATATGCAAGGCATGGGGCTGGAATAGTGTATGCCCCGTATAAAGCATATATCGAATCACAAGCAACTAGTCTCTTTAATCGGATAATCATGATCTTGTCATATTATCCCGATAGTTGCAACATATTAGAGTACTAGTTATGTATCCTTGCGTGATCATCATCTCCATATGACTGAAGTGATACTTCCATCTTGACATCACACCCAATAAACTACGATTCTCAATAAACCTAGAAGAGGCGTACACAGAACTTGTTAAAGCCCCGGACGACCAAAACCAAAGCGTATTGATTGTCGCAAGTATTAGCGATTCAAGTCTCATGTTAAGACCATATACATCTACCCTGATTCGGATTCCCATAGACACATAGTCATACTACCAATGGGATTCCGAGGGGTCTATCTAGAGCGAAGCTGTTTCCGTACCATCGGCAAGCAGAACCTCCTATTACACTTGCATGAGTATCCAATACCCAAAAATATGAGAACTATGCCGTTACGCTTCCACAACGCGCACAAGTGCAATACTAGTTTATTTCACATTATCGATGTCCAGTCTCGATAATACTACGACTATGGATATTTAATGATTAAACCTTCGCGGATTGATACTGTCTCATATCTTATAATCCGGAACTAATCATAAGGACTTTTATCATTTATATATTCAAGTAATCTAATTACAAAATGATAAAATAGCAATTTCTTTTGTCACATAGTTAATTTGTACAAAAACCACAATGTCTTTCTACAAATAGTGACGTTATAGGTCATAATTGTCCAACATATATATATTTCAAAGAAGCACCAACGGGTGGAATAGTCATAGATCATCATCATGAACAAAGTGTGTCACATGTGTGGCTTCCGATGAAGTCCAACGGTCACAAATTTGAAACCAACGTGCACATGTTTGGTCTATGATTCAGGATTGTTCTGAATTTGATTTTCAAAGAAAAGATTTGGGAACACATAAGATAAAATTGGAACTAATTTATGGCTGATTTGGTTGCATAAAATCAAATCTAAAAATTTCCTAAGATGTCGTAAATTATGGGTGTCATCGGTCGTGTCCGGTCACACAGGTTGGGAAATCCAAACTCGAATTTTGAGAGGTGAAATCCAATAGGGTCGGGTCGGATCGCCAAAAAAATGAAATTTTTTAATGAATTAATTATTTTGAAATATAAATATTAATTATTTTATGTCCCGAAAATTATCATATATATAATGTTTCAATACGATAAAAGTAATAAACAAATGAAATAATAGTAAAAACTTTAAAAATAAGAATAAATTTTTAGAAAAATAATAAAAATATTATAGTGTCAGGTCGAGTCGGGTTTTAATATCAAACCCGTTACCTAACCCGCAAATTTCGGGTCTGGTGGAAAAATCATTATTTTTTTAAATCCGTGCGGGTCCGATCGGGTCGCGGTTTGACCCGACCCTATCACCACCCCTACCGCAATATAAAAAAAAAACTACAGTAAAAATTCTGCATTGTAGTGCACACACACAACTACTATTCGAGACTGTTTTCAAGGCTGTTTCAGTTCTATAAATTTGTCCAATGATGCTGAAATTTTCCTACATCAGTTAGGAACGTTTTGGGACTAACTTGAGTTAATTCCGACAAGAAAAAGTTTTCTGAAATACGTTGGAATCGCAGACAATAAGGTTGTCAATTTTCTGATATTGACACATATCAAAGAGAGAGAAAAAAATTTCAAGATCGGTCCTAGGGATTAAGTGCAAATTCCACTGCATTGTTTCCGTGAACAGTTCGCGAAATCAACTCCTACAACAGATGACAAAACACAATTAGAAAATGGACACTGAAAGAAGAGATGACTAAGCTCCTCATTGTAGGAGTTTTCGTGCAAACTTTTCATGGGAAATCTCCTCGGGCAGTGGAAACGCCTCTAGATATCAAGGATCGGGCTTGGAATTTTTTTCTGATCTTTCTTTCCTCATTGCTAATATTAGACAACGACTGAAAATCCCCGCAACTCGCTCAACTTGTTGGAATTTGCGGCAGTTGCCAGGATTTCCTGCAATATTTATTTTAAAATAGCAAGGGCTGTCGGAAATCCTGGTGTGAGAATTAGAGAAGAAAATGTATATTAACATTTACTTGATTTTTGAATTACAATGAGAGGCCTTTTTATAGCCTTTAAACACAACTACCATAATAAATGCATAACTACTATATTAAATACATCTATACAACTATCAACTAATAACTATTAATAACACAACACAACTAACATCATCACAACACACAACTAACAACTAACATCCCCCCTCAAACTCAAGGTGGTTTAGATGAAACCAAATTGAGTTTGGAAACAAGTGTAGTGTAACGTCCCGGAAGAAAGGATTTGGTGAAGACATCAGCTAGCTGATAAGTGGATTTGAGATACTTCAAGGAAATAGTGCCAGAAGCAACGTGTTGGCGAATGAAATGATAATCGATCTCAATGTGTTTGGTGCGCTCATGAAAAACATCATTATGTGCTATTGCAATAGCACTTTTGTTGTCGCAGTAAAGAGTGAGAGATGATGGTTGAGGGACTCCCATATCTTCTAGAAGCCAACGTAACCATAGAAGTTCAGCTGTAGTAGCAGCAACAGCTCTATATTCAGCCTCAGTACTCGAGCGGGCAACCAATGTCTGTTTCTTGCTGCGCCAAGAAATAAGTGAATCACCAAGAAAAATACAGTAACCTGTAGTTGATCGACGATCAGTAGGGTCTCCTGCCCAGTCAGAATCAGAATAGGCTCGAAGAACCAATGATAAAGTAGCAGAAAAATGGAGACCTGTAAAGAGAGTTCCTTTAACATAACGAAGGATGCGAAGTATTGCAGCATAATGAGTGGAATAGGGAGCGGTCATGAACTGGCTGACAATGTGAACTGCATAAGAAATGTCTGGTCGAGTGACTGTAAGATAAATGAGGCTTCCAACCAATTGTCTGTATAGAGTAGGATCATCAAGGGGAGTGATATCTTCATCTATAGGTGTAAGACTAGTATTATACTCAATTGGAGTTGGAACTGTCTTGCTATCTGTAAGGCCAGCTCGAGAAAGAAGATCAGAGGCATATTTGGCTTGCGATAGATGATAACCATCATCAGAACAAATAACCTCAAGGCCTAAAAAATAACTCAAAGGACCAAGATCTTTCATTTCAAATTATTGACTAAGAGCCTGCTTGAAATTTGCTGTGCCTGAAATATCATCTCCAGTAATAATCATATCATCAACATAAAGAAGTAATATCACAATACCCTTTTCGGATTTTCGAAGAAATAAGGCTGAATCATATGGACTGGAGGTGAATCCAATTTTTCTGACAGCGGTACTGAATTTGGAAAACCATGCGCGGGGAGCATGCTTCAAACTATATAAGGCACGTCGCATGCGACATACTGTATTTGGTGGATGATCAAGACCTGGAGGAGGCGTCATATAAACTTCTTCAGTGAGATCACCATTGAGGAAGACATTTTTGACATCCATCTGAAACAGACTCCATTGCCGAGCAGCAGCAATAGCAAGCAGACTGCGAACTGAGGTAAGGCGAGCAACATGAGCAAAAGTCTCCTCATAATCAATCCCATACTCTTGAGCGAATCCTTTAGCAACAAATCGTGCTTTATAACGCTCAATAGATCCATCTGAATGTGTTTTGATTTTGTAAACCCATTTGCATCCCACTGGATTTTTGCCAGGAGGAAGATCAACCAAGTCCCAAGTACCTGTCTTTGTCAATGCCTGTAATTCATCTTGCAAAGCTTGCTGCCAATGAGGATTAGAAGAAGCCTCCCTATAGGACTGAGGTTCATGCAAAGAAACAAGAGTAGAGAAACAATGATAATCTCGAAGGTAAGGGGGAGGATTTCTTACTCGGGTAGGATAGGGTGGAGATGAGTCACCAATGGTCTCTGGTGCAGTATCTGCAGGAGGGGCATCATCAAGAACATGCGGTGATGGAGGTTGGACATCTGTATGTTCACCATGAGTACTTGCATCAGATGGAAACAACTCAATAGATGGATTAGTGAAAAGTGGAGGAGGATCTGAAGGTGACACTGTGAACTTAGAAATAGAAGAGAACATAACGTGTTCCCAGAAAATAACATGACGAGAGATGCGAAGTTTCTTTGACACGGGATCTCAACAACGATACCCTTTGTGTTGAATACCATATCCTAAGAAACAACAAAGTCTGGCACGGGGTTCTAACTTGTGATGCTCTGTGGGATGAAGAAGAACAAAACAAACACTCCCAAAAACCTTGAGAAGATCATAAGGAGGGGAAACACCATAAAGACACTCATAAGGAGACAAATTGTGTTTGGTGACTGAAGAAGGAATATGATTAATAACATAAACAGCCGTAAGGGCAGCTTTACCCCAAAAGCGTTCAGGACAAGATGATGAAATGAGCATGGATCGAGTGGAATCTAAAATATAACGATGTTTTCTTTCGGCTCGTCCATTTTGTTGAGAGGTATATGGGCAGGATCATTGTGAAATGGTTCCTTGGGCTTTTAAAAATTATTGAATTTTGGAGTCAAGATATTCCTTGGCATTGTCGGTCCTCAAAATTTTGATAGTCTTGGAAAATGTGTTTTGATCATGTTTGCAAAGTCAATATAAATTTGAGGTAGTTCAGAACGTTGTTTCATAAGAAAGATCCATGTAAATCGAGAATAATCATCAATAAACAAGACAAAATATTTAGATCTTCCCATAGTGGTTGTAGGTGAAGGTCCCCATACATCAGAGTGGACCAAATCAAATGGAGCAACAGAATTATGTTTATTATGTTGAAAGGACAAAGCTGGTTGTTTTCCAAGTTGACAAGAGACACAATGGAAAGGCTGGTCTTTAACAGAACCTAGTGAACCATTAGAAACTAAAGGACGACGTTTATTTATCGAGGCATGACCAAGACGCATATGCCACAAGTGAAGAGAAGATGGAGTAGATACATCACATAATTGGGAAAAACGATTTGAAGGAAGATGCAGAGAGGTGAGTTCAAACAGACGTCCAATTCTACGGCCTGTCCCAAGAATCTGTCCCGTCTGCGGATCCTGCACACGACAACCATTAGTGGAGAATATCAATTCTAATCCAAGTTCACATAGTTTACCAACAGAAATAAGGTTGAATGTAAGTTTGGGAATAAGAAATGTGTTTGGTAATGTGAGTGTAGATGTTGATATGTGGCCAGACTGACTTACAAGCATTTGTGAGCCATCTGCAGTGAAGATTGGAGAAATATTTGTGGTAGGAGAGGTGGAAGAAAATAACAAGGATTGAGAAGTCATATGATTGCAACAACCAGAGTCAAAATACCAAGGACAATTACCTGAATTGACAGATAAGGCAGTAGAAGTACTGGGATGGGTGGTGGAGAGTATTTGTCTAAGGAGTGCTTCTAAGTTACCAGTGGATGTTGGAGAGACAGTAACCTCAGAGGTAGTAGCAGCAATTGGAATTGCTATCTTGGAGGATTGATTAGATCTTGGGGGACGAGTGGGGCACTGCTCAATGGAATGGCCAGACAGCTTGCAGTAGCGACAACTCACCTTAGTGGGACAGTGAGCGGCAATATGGCCTCTTTTCTTGCATTTGTGACATTCAGTAAGACTACATTCAATCAGAGTATGACCAGATTTGTTGCAGGTACGACAAAATTTGCCTTCACCTTTTGAGAAATGTTTATCCGCGGCGACAAACACAACATCATCGTGAGATAGCTTAAGTAAGCCAAGACGAGTTTCATCAGACAATAATCGAGAGACAGCAGCTTCTAATGTAGGTAGAGGAGATTGATGTTGTTGGACAAAATGACCCATAGCGTCACTATTTGCATAGATCATTGTGTTGTTGTAGCAAATTAACTATGTGACAAGGAAATTGCACTCTCATCATTTGTGATTAGATCACCATAGATATATAAATGAAGAGAGGTCCCTATGATTAGTTCCTGGACTGAGAATGATATGAGACAGTATCAGTCCCCGAAGGTTTAATTATTAAATATCCCTAGCCGGAGTATTATCGAGACTGGACATCGATAATGCGGAATAGGCTATTATTGCACTTGTGTGCGTTGTGAGGGCACAACGGCATAGTTCTCATATATATAAGTATCGGATACTTATGCAAGTGCGATAGGAGGTCATGTTTCACCGATGGTACGGGAAACAGCTTCGCTCTGGATAGACCCCTCGGAATCCCATTGGTATTATGACTATGTGTCTATGGGAGGCCGAAATCAAGGTAGATGTGTATAGTCTTAACCTGAGACTTGCATCGCTAATACTTACGATAATCGATAGACTTTGCTCTTGGTGGTACAGGGCTTTAACCGGTTCTGCGTACACCACTTCTGGGTTTATCAGAGAGTCGTAGTGTATTGGGTGTCATGTCGAGACGGAAGTATCACTTCAGTCATAGTGGAGATGATGTCACGCAGGATACGGTATTAGTGCTCTTAAGTGCTGGCCGGCCATCGGGATATTATGACAAGGTCATGTATATCCGATTATAGAGACTAGTTACCAGACATCCGACATGTGCTTCGGACGGGGCAGACACTTATCCAGCCCCAGCCCTAGCACGTGACTATCCGATACTGGGCTGATATACACAATACTACGGTATACTACGCTTGATACAGATCTATATATTCCTGTAAGAATATTTCTGGAGAATTGGGTAGGCATGGCGCTTTGCTAGAAGCCAACCTTGTCTTGTAAATCGGTATAAACGTAGTACGAGGTACTTACGTGTTCGGATAGTCCGACGACCGTATTTACTGCCAACATATCCGGGGATCTCATGGGTCGCTTCCTGAAGATTCACTGATGACGTATGACTCGCACTTTAATTAATCTAGGATTAATTGGAAGAGAGAGAAAATTAATCTGGGATTAATTACGGAGATATTTTATTTGGGATAAAATATCGTTAAAGAGAGAGAACGATTAATTTGGAATTAATCGGTAAAATAATATATTCGATATATTATACGAAATTAGATTTCGACGCGGAATTAAAATTAGATTTTAATTCGGGCGAATGAATTAATTTTGAATTAATTCGTTAGCGACGTGAATAGTGATTTCGCTAGGCGTAATCATTTAATTACGGCGCGACGGAAAATTCATTAATTTGGAATTAGCGAACCCGAGCCCGAGAGTGATTGCGAGCGCATTCGCATTTCGAATTCGAACGCGGCACGCAAGTCAAATCAAGCGTCAAATCGCAAGTCACATCAAGCGTCAAATCAAATGTCACTTTGAGTGATGTGACAAGTTGTCACTTGATTTGAGTGATTGATGTAGAAGTTGAAAAAGCAACTTTTGCTTTTTACTTTTGACTTTAGCATTTAATGTAAAGTTAAAAGAATTAGTAATTGGTTTTTTTATTAATTTTGGAAATTATAAAAACAAATTTACATTTTCTTTTTTTTACTCTCTCTCTTTCCACCCTTTACGCATTCTCCTCTTTTCCTCTCTTTTTCTTCTCCCTCTCCTTCACGGCTTCAAGCCGATTGCTTCAAAAGTTTCTGGTTGGACCGAATTTAAAGGGAAGCAAGGAAGATGAAGAGTGCTAGCACACACCTTGGGTATACATAGGTGATAGGGAAACGAATTTATGAGCTTGGAATCCATTTTTGGAGCTTGAAGCTTGGAGCTTCAATGGAGGTCTTCAATGGCCAATTTTGGAGGAGCCACCACAGGCCAAAACCGAGCAGTCCCTGCTGTTCAATGAGGCCAAACCGAGCTTCAACAAGGAGGAAAATGGTCTTGTTCTTCTTCGCAACAAAACCGATCTATGTGAGTAATGTTTCCGCCTTATTCCTTTGATGTATTCATGCGTTTTTTATGCTTGATTTCATATTCTTGGGAGCTATATTAGAACTCAACAATGGTATCTTGAGCTATTATCAAGCATGAAAAAGTTAGGGTTAAAATTGGGTAAAACGAATTTGGGCATGTTTTGATGAAATTGTTTGTTATAGTATTCTTAAATGAGTTGGAATTAATGATTGATTAGATCAATTTGAAGAAATTGTGTTTGGAACAAATTTCCCCAATTTTTTGTGTAGGCCAAAGTTGACAAAATTGGGTAAACTCAATTGAGCATCAATTGATTAAATTGTTTAGTATAGTATGCTTGAATGAGGTTGAATTGATGTTGTGCATGATCAATTTCATGAAATTTGGTTGGATCCATTTTTCCCCCAATTTTGGGCATGACAAAATTTGGGGTAAACTTGATTTTGAGCATATTTTATGAAATTGGATGAATGAGAATGCTTAAAGTATGTTTAATTTAAGATTGATTGGATCAATTTGTTGAAATTGTGTTTGGAACAAATTTCCCCAAATTGCTTATGTTGGCCGAAATTAAAGAACCCTAAATTTTCTTGGTGATTTTGTTTTTTTGATCATTGGATGACTTAAAACAATTGGGTAATGTTGTTTTGAAGTTCAATTGGATTGAATTTTGATTTGGAACAATTTTTTCCTTTTAAAGTGGCTTGGCCGAATTCAATTGAATATGAAATTCATTGTGTTTTTTGTTTTAATTCATTGGATGAATTTAATTGATTTGGGAATGATGATTGTGTGGATTCAATTGGATTGAAACCGAATCGGATTGGAAAAAACCCCTAATTGCCGAGAACAAAAGCATGTAAAATGGGTTTGATTTTGATAAATTGTATTGGACACTATTTGATGTTAAAGTGCTTGATTAATTAGGCTAATTGATGTTTTATGAATGTTAATTGAGTGATTAATTGTGTATTACACTTAGGTTAATTAATTATGGAATTTGAAATTTTATAAGTTAATTAATTTGGGCTTATTTTGGAAATTGGGCTTTATAGGTTGTAATTGGGCTTTTGGGCTTGGTTGTACCAAGTTAGATTTAGGCCAATTTGGTTGGATCCAATTGGGCCTAAAACCGTATTCATAAAGTCCAATTATGACTTAATGGACCTTAATTATTTAATTGGGCCTAATGGGCCAAAATTATTTAAAGGCTTATGGGGTAACTCCCGGATTGGATTTTGGTTATTTGGTTTGACCCGAGTTGACCAAAAGTCCACGCCTTAAGAAATTAATTAAAAGCCCATTGGACTTTAAATTAAATAAACGTTGGACGTAATCGGGCTTTGAGACCCGTTGCGATTAAATTTGGAATTTAAGTCGTAAAGGTTCGTTAATAAAAGTGTAATATTTAATTTGGAATTAAATAGTGAATTAGAATTAAATGCGTATTAAATTGGATTTAATTATGTAGTTTAATTTAATTCAAGAATTCGTACTTTGAGTACTTATTCGCAAAACGAGTTTGACTCACGCAAAAATCAAATCGTTGTTTGAACATTGGATGATCACTAATTATCAGATTAATTAATTGGATTAGATTGATTGATAACATGCTTGTGTGATACATGGTTGCGATGCATGAATAATGTCTATCGGATGGATATTAGTCGGTTGGGATAATTTTGGAAATTGTAATAAATTTGATTTATTAAATAGGACCTGCGTGTCCAGCCTTATCACCTCTATACTCTTTGTATTCTCTTCTCACCTATTCCCCTCAATGTAAATGAGGTTTCTTTAGAAGTGTGTAGTGTAACGGGTAGTAAAAGGGTTAGAAGTAAATACATGTTCTAGCTTTGGAGAGAGAAAATGAGAGATTTGATCTAGGATCAATGTAAAGTATCCATCCGCATATCATTATTATTTTATTTCATATGCGCTTTATTATGTGTTTAGAATGCATGTTTAAGGGTGTATGATGATGAGACCTTAATAAAGATAATAAATTGGTAGCCAATTGCACGCGAAAAACCATCGCTCAATATCAAGTGTTTTTCCTTCCATTGAGTGATTCTTACTCAAGATCCGAGATTGGCATTGGGTTGTTGGCCAAAGTCAAGCCCTTTGTCCGTCGAAGATGTGTTTGAATCACGAAGGCTTTGTTCCATATCGGTGTCTTGTCCAAGTTGTGGTTTGTTGGCCAAAGTCAAGAACCACTTCTTGTCCATCGACATTGATTACGAAGCTTTCCATGGTCAATGGGTCGCGCTTGACTGGGATCACTAGGTTTGTTGTGCCAAAGCCAAGGCTTAGTTGATTCAGAGGAAAAAGGTTAGGTAATACATTGGATGTATTGGCATATATAAGATATATGTTTAGGATTTGGATATCCGCCTACTGGATCTAGGAATTGGATGGGATCCAATTGATCTTCGAGATCTACCTAGTTAATTATCATACAATTTGTTGGCCAAAGTCAAAATTGTGTGATATTTAACGGGATCCTAGCCCACTAGGAAACACGATTTCCCGAGTACTCGACAGAGGGTTAGAGGCTCGCCGAAAAATAGTGGGAGGCAAGAATTGAATTTGCAATACTCGTTCAATTACTCGCCGTACGCGCTCATTCAAATTATTTCATCGTTAGATTAAATGTTAGTTGGACTAATATTTAAATTGTTGTTTTTTATAAACAATTGGATTGTATTATATTTGATATATATAATTGGATTATATTAATCAATATATTTGAATTAATTAATTTCAGTTTACAGTTGATTTTATAATTGGATTATAGTAATCAATGTAATTGAGGTTAATTAATTTAGATTATATTTGATTATATAGTTGGACTATTATAATCATTATAATAAATAGTACCACAAATCGTTGATTAAATAGTTGGACTATTAGAATCAAGATATAAAAATGAAAGATTAGTGTTTAAGACATAATCTTGGGTGAAAATGTATTTAAACGATTTTAATTTTCAAATTGGGAATAAATTTCAGGATGGTCCTGGAAAAATAATAACTTATTTTATTTGATAAAATAACGTATTATGCCTAAGCCTGGAGTTAAGCAAATAGTAGAGCATAATCTTTGGAAGATCATGTAATGATAACTTAAGTGCTTAATCCATTATGTTTGTCATAATTATGTTCACAGCTAGTATTAAAATTGGATTTTAGATACTTAGTGTGGTACATAAAATATATATATTGATGTTCAGAATCTATTTTGAACAGGATACTGACTTCAATTGAGATTTATTTGCGAATTGAAAACGGGACGAAGTCGTTGTTTTAACCGTAGATATCTGAATTTAGGAACTACTTCGGGTTAGTACTTAAATTTAGAAAGTGTTATAATGTAGCTAGTTTGACTAGAAACATTATCTCTATATCGCGTATAACCCGCTGCGGGTGTACCTTTATATTCTAGAACACTAAAGTGTTTCATTATATAAAGATGATATTGAGATAAACGCATTAGATGTGAA
>SKCR01041837.1:0-59121 GCA_019454045.1 Zanthoxylum bungeanum | reverse complement strand
ATATTTCATATTGCTTGGGATAGAGCTTGGACATGTGCTTACAAGTGAGGGATTCCCTCAACTAGTTAGAGGCCTTTTAGGTGGGCTTAAGCCTATATCAAGAACAAAATAATGGGGGTCGAGTTGTTGGGCCAATCTCCGAGTTTCCAAAGTAAATATTTTTTTACTAGCTGGACCAAACCTTATAAAAGGTATCAGAGTGAGCTCCCTAACCGATGTGACAATGAGGATGTTAGGTTCAAAGGGGGTGGATTGTAATATCCCACGTTGTTAGGAATAAAACTTGGGCATGTGCTTATAATATCCTACATGACTTGGAAATGATGTGGATAATGTCCTTAACCAAAACAAAATCAAAACCGTGAGGGGCTAAAAGGGTTAAGTTGTTGGACCAATCCATAAAACTATAATATCCCAGACCTTTTAAATGGAGATGATAATTTTTTACGTCCCGTCCCAACGAGATTCTGTCCCATTTGAGATGGGACTTGAGACATATTTTTATTTTCCGTTTTAAAAAAGAACGAGATAGGGCAAAAAATTTATAACGAAAACTCAAGTGGGACGATATGAGACAGTGAGATGGGATTTATCAGGATGAGATGAGATTTAACAGGATATGACAATATTTAACTAATACAGTACAGGACGAGATCAAAACTATTTTTTATCTCGAAAAAATATAACGGGATGAGACTGAGATGATTTTTCGTCCCGATTTTGTAAAAGGGACGAGATCATGATTGACAAATTTCGTCCTATCCTGACCCATTGACAGCCATACTTTTAGGTGTGTTTGAGCACATGTCAAAAACAAAATCATGAGGAGCCATATTATTGGGCCAATCTCTAAGTTTTCAAAGCCAATAATATTTGACTAATTGGATCGAACCTTACAAATTATATCAAAGTCAGCTCCCTAACCAATATGTCGATAAGGATGTTGGGCTCAAAGAGGGTGAATTGTAATATCCCGTTTTGTTGGGAGTAAAAGCTTGTGTTTATAAGTAAAAGATTCTCTCAATTAATTAGAGGCATTTTAGGTATACTTGAGCCCATGTCAAGAACAAAAGCATGAGGGGCCAAGTTGCTGGGCTAATCACTAAGTTTCCAAAATAGAAAATATCTGACTAATTGGATTGAACCTTACAAATGGTATCAGTGTCAGCTCCCTAACTGATGTGTCAACGAGGATGTTGGGCTAAAAAAGGGGGTAGATTGTAATATCATGTATTATTGAGAGTGAAGTTTATGTATGTGCTTATAAGTAAGAGATTCTCTTGATTAATTAAAGGACTTTTAGGTGGACTTAGGTTCATGCCAAGAATAAAATTGTGAGGCCATACATGATTTTTACCATCCCTAGCGAGGCTAAGATGCTAGGTCATTCCATGAGCTGCCAATTATATCTAATTATTTGTGTCATACCTTATCGGAATAAATAATATCTTACTAGTGGACCGAATCATTGATTATAAGAACAATTTTCCTCACATGAGAAAAAAAAAAAAAAAAAAAAAAAAGAACCCAGCAAGAAAATTCATTTCTGGAACATACAATCAGCAATTAGCATGACGATTGCAAGTAATTTAAAGTGTATTTCAATGCACATTTAAAAAGACAAACAAATAAATTGAATACCCATTTGCACACTGGCCTTATTGTGTGTGATAGCTATCTAACTTCACCTTGAATGCCCGCCAGCTCTTGAACATCCCATAATCTTAGGCAGAGACAGTAGGGGGTGTTTATAGGGTTGAGTTAATCCGCGATTCGATCCGATGTTACTCGATTTGGTCAGATTGTTGCGGGTTGATTCGACCTGATTTTTGCGGGTTGGGTCACAAGTTTGATGATGCAACTCTATCCGATCCGGAAAAAAAAAATTATTATTTTTTTAAAATTTTTTACTATTATTTCAGTTATTTGTTACTTTTTTATCTTGAAATTTTATATATATGACAAATTTCGGAATATAAAATAGTTAGAAATTATATATCAAAATAATTAATACATAAAAAAATTCTTTTTTTTTGGCCGACCCGACCCGTTGGGGTTAGTCAAATCAATTTTCGAGTTTGGGTTTGCAATTTCGAGTGATTCGACCAGACCGAATTTCACAAAATTTCAACCCGACCCGTGAACACTCCTATGAGACACTATGAAAATAACACCATATTATAATCTCTATCTATATTCTATATAATTTTTTTCTTTTTCTTAAAAAAAAATATTTCTATTGTATGGGTCCACTTAAGGAGCCAATGAATCCTTAGTGGGCCCCATCTAATAGTCTATACTTACATTCATCCCTCACTTTTAAGACACCCACGTTAAAGAATCTCGAATTCAAGATCTCACTTTCAATATTTATATTATAATCTTTATTTATTTTTTAATTCGTAATTAAAATTATAATTTTTTAAGAAATTTCTAAGATTTTTCAAGTGACGGATATAGAAATTATAGATAAGAAGAAACTAAATTAATATTTTGACATTTGAAAAAATTTCATAAATAAATAAAGGACTAAACCTCAACACAAAATCATGCTGTTCGATCTAATGGTAGTCAATCAAATAGCACTTTTAAGCAAAATCATGCCGTTCGATCGCCGTCCAACTTCCCATCTTGAATTTTGTGGGCAGCTGGAAAATGTGGAAACACAACCAAAACAAAAAGTCTAACGTTGTCTCTCTTTCCAAGCTTCGGGTCTTAAACATAAACATAAATCACATGTCAAAAAGAAATTAATTAAAAACGATCATATGGTAAAACAAGACGAACAATTGCCAAATTTAATAATAAAATGTAAATAAAGTATAACCCGTTAGACTTCCCACATTATCGGTTCTATGAATGATTTAATATGTACGTAATATTATTCTTATTTTTATACAAAAAAAAAAAAGAAGAAGATTATTTTAACTCAAATCTGATCGTTAGATCAAAATTGATCCTCAGTAATAAACTGTAGATAATCCTTTAAATTAATGTGAAGAAGATCATTGGAAATGGTCAAAACTAAGAGGGGGCACAAAGTCAAAAGGGATGTCGGAGCCCACTTTTTGATTTTGGACCCATTTGTTCAACAAGTTTGTTGGCCAACTCAAAGTTCATTTGTAATTTTGTAGTCTGAATTCAATTCAAGAATAAATAATATACAGCAGCAGCCATTTACTTTGCATAAATTTGAAGTCAAAATTCAATGCTCAAGAAAAGTTGATGTCTTGTATTGGATTTTCTTCAAAGAGCAAAGTAAAGTAATATGCCAGTGACTGGACCTTTTACGATTAATTATTTAGTTCCACGCATTTTATATTATACTTAAAAAATATGTCCGATTTCATATCCGAAATCAAGAATTGTATTTTTTTTTTGGATAACCGAGGTGTCCGGGCCAGCTTACGCGCACCTCGACTAATCTCCGGGACCTGTGCCCCGTGCCCTCAGAAGTTTCCCAACACATATCAGGGTAAGTCGCTGGCTTTTCACACCGAGGGCATAGCCCCAAGGAAATACATATAGTGATATTCGAACCTTGAAGAATTGTATTTTTTAAAATAAGAAATCGGTTATAATTTTTGGATAAATTAACTTCTTCTTTTTTTTTCTTTTTTTTTCTTTTTTTTTTTTTTTTTTTTTTGAATTTGAATATAAAGGCCATGTTATATAATTTGAACTTTCGATATTGAGGATTTTCTACTATGGCAACGGTAAGGTTAAATTATTTATTTTTACCCCCATATTTTATGAAATGTTTTTAAATTTGGTACCTTAACTTTACTATTTTGACAATTTACACCCCTAAACTTGGAATCTCAATTATGGCTCCACCACGACAGTTGCCATTCAAAGACACGTAGAATTATTAGACATATATAGGGCCCCTCAGTACCTTTTAGAGAATTAAGACACAAGACACCATAAAGAAACCAAATAATTGAGATCATTGCTTACATTATTCACTCTATACAGTGCTGTGGTCATATAATTGATTTAAGGTAAAAATTTAATGTCCCATTTGAGTCGGGACTTAGAGACATATTTTTATGTCCCGTTTTAAAAATAGTACGGGATAAGATAAAAAATTTGTCCCGAAAATTCAAGTTAGACGGGACGTGACAATGGAATGAGATTTATTAGGATGTGATGAGATTTAACATGATACAGGACAGGACGGGATCAGAACTATTTTTTATCTCGAAAAAATATAACGGAATGTGACTGAGATGATTTTCCTCCCGATTTCGTAAAAGGGACCGGATCATGATTGATAAATCTCGTCTCATCCTAGCCCATTGACAGTTTGAGCTCATATAAAAAACAAAATCATGAGAAGCCATATTATTGGGCCAATCTCTGAGTTGTCAAATCCAACAATATTTGACTAATTGGATCAAACCTTACAAACTGTATCAAAGTCAGCTCCCTGACCAATGTGCCGATAAGGATGTTGGGCTCAAAGAGGGGTGGATTGTAATATCCCGGATTGTTGGGAATAAAATTTGGGCTTGTGTTTATAAGTAAAAGATTCTCACAATTAGTTAGAGGCATTTTAGGTAGGTTTGAGCCCATGTCAAGAACAAAAACATGAGGGGCCAAGTTGCTGGGCTAATCACTAAGTTTCCAAAATAGAAAATATCTGACTAATTGGATTGAACCTTACAAATGCTATCAGTGACAGCTCCCTAACCGATGTGTCAATGAGGATGTTGGGCTCAAAAAGAGGTAGATTGTAATATCCTGTATTATTGAGAGTGAAGTTTGGGTATGTGCTTATAAGTATAAGAGATTCCCTCGATTAATTAAATGACTTTTGGGTGGACTTAGGCCCATGCCAAGAACCTTATAAATTGTATCAAAGTCAGCTCCCTAACCAATGTGCCGATAAGGATGTTGGGCTTAAAGAGAGGTGGATTGTAATATTCCGTATTATTGGGAATAAAGTTTGGGCTTGTGTTTATAAGCAAAAGATTCTCTCAACTAGTTACAGACATTTTAGGTGCGCTTGAGCCCATGTCAAGAATAAAATCACGAGGGGCCAAGTTGCTGAGCCAATCTCTGAGTTGCCAAAATGGAAAATATCTAACTAATTGGATTGAACCTTAGAAATGGTATCAGAGTCACTCCATAACCGATGTGCCAATAAGGATGTTGGGCTCAAAAGGGGGTAGATTGTAATATCACACATTATTGGGAGTGAAACTTGGGTATGGGCTCATAAGTATAAGAGATTCCCTCGATTAATTAAATGACTTTTGGGTGGACTTAGGCCCATGCCAAGAACAAAATCGGGAGGGCATAAGGGTATGATAGCAACGGCCAGGGTATGGTATGAGAATGTCAATATCTGTATCCGGCTCATTCAATCAACGGGTACGAAAAATTTATTTGTATCCATCCCTAATGTATTGGGCCCCGTGCGGGTCACATTTCACATGAGGAATTACCTCTATTTGAATAGGGATATCAATACCCGTACCCGACTCGTCCAACTAACTGATATAGAAAATTATTTTCTTACCTATAATGTATCAGGCCATACGAGAATTTTACCATTTCTAGCTATAGGCCAAGTTGCTAGGTCATTCCATGAGCTGCCAAGCAGATTATATCTAATTATTTCTGTCATATCTTACACGAGTAAACAATATCTTACTAGTGGACCGAATCATAGATTATAAGTATAATTTTCCTCACATGAGAAATTCAAAAAAAAAAAAAAAAAAAAAAGGAAAAAGAACCCAGCTAGAAAATTCATTTCTGGAACATACAACCAGCAACTAGCATGACGATTGCAAGTAATTTAAAGTGTATTTCAATGCACATTTAAAGGGACAAACAAATAAATTGAATACCATTTGCACACTGGACTTATTGTGTGTGATAGCTATCTAACTTCACCTTGAATGCCCGCCTCTTGAACATCCCCTAATCCTAGGCAAAGGCACTAGCGGTGTTTATAGGGTTGGGTCAATCCGTGATCCGACCCGATATGATCTGATCAGATTTTAAAAAAATTAATGCAATTTCGGATTGACACGACCCGATTTTTGTGGTTCTGGTTATAAGTTTGACGATATAATCCGACCTGATCCGAAAAAAAAATAGTTTTTATTAATTTTTTAAAATTTTTTTTTTTACTATTATTTCAATTATTTATTACTTTTTTTCTTGAAATTTTATATGTATGACAAATTTCAGGATATAAAATAGTTAGTATTTATATTTCAAAATAATTAATACATAAAAAAAAATCTTTTTTTTTGTCGACCCGACCCGGTCGGGTTTTCCAAATCAAATTTTGATTTCGGGTTTGTAATTTCGAGTGACCCCATGATGAGCGGAAAATATATCACTATTTATCGCCCATTTGACCTAATATTTTGTATAGTTTCTCGGGTTTTATGAATGTTTTGATGTGTTTTAGTTTATTTTACAGATAAAATAAAATCGGGAATCAATGGAATCAATCAGGACGAAATATGGAACAAATAAGGGGAAAAATTGGACTTGACATTTGAATTTTAGAGGTTGGAAACTTGAAATGGCGTTCTAACGAAGTAAAATTTCGAAAATTTCAGCTTTGCACAATTTTCGTATTTTGACCATAACTTTCTACTCCGATATCAGATTGAGGTGATTAAAGTTCTAGATTAAAGAAAACTCAAAGATCTACAACTTTGAAGTTTATAATAATTTCGAATTCTGAAGTTTTGCATGACCAAAATTGATAAAACATCTGAAAAGTGTATTATGTGTAATTATTAAAGTCATTTTCAAAACAAAAAAAATAAAAAATGAATTTGTCAAACTTCCACCAAACATGCTGAGGATTTGGTGCCATGTTTGATGGAGAAATTGGTGGAGAAATTTGTGGATAAATTGGTGGATAAATTGGTGAAGGCAAAATTTTGCCTATAAATACCAAACCATTTCATTTGTAAATTTCATACTTTCCTTGGTTTCTTGAATAAGAATTAAGAATTGTATTTTGTGTGTTTTATTTAATAGTTTTGTAATGTATTTTTATTTTTAGTAGTAATAATAGTTTGTGTGTTTTTACTTTCTTTTATGTTTAGTAGTTAATTTTCTGCTTGGGGAAGGGTGAAACTTTTATTATTATAATTTAGATTAATCTCACTTAATTATAATATATATATTATTTTAAAACCTGACTTAATTGGATACCGCCTTTATGGTCGCTTGGACTTAATTAAATTGATTTTAACCTGACTAAATTGGATACCGCCTTTATGGTCGGTTGGAATTACTTATTACTTGACTTAATCATGATACTGTCTATATGGTCGGTTGATAATTTCATGCAAATTTATATATTATAATAAATGAGATTTCTAAATTAGAAATAGTAAAGGTAAATAAATCTCACTTATATTCTAATATGGAAATTGTAATTTAATAATATGGATTAAAGTTGATACGGCCTTAATGGCTGGTTTTATTTATTTGACATAATGTGACACCGCCTATATGGTCGATCTTTAGGTGACAGATGATTACCGCCTATATGGCTGGTTTATGGACAAATAATAACACCGTCTTTATGGCTGGTTCGACTTAATTGGGTAACACTGACAATTTCTATATTATAATAAAGTGAGATTTCTAAAGGTGTATCCCCGAACCCCCATCATTTTATTTTTATTCTAGGGAAGTGATGAAACACAATATTCACATGCTTAATAATTGATTTAAATATATTATGTTTAATGCTTTAGTTTGTTTATTGAATCTTAAGCTTAATGATTCTTGTTGCCTGATCACCAATAAGATTGATGTGGTAAATTTAAAATGAACTTGGAAAAGAGATTTTAGGTTTCAGCCTTAGATTCAATAGCTCCCGATCTCACTTAAGGATAAATAACCCTTAATAGATTTCCTTCAAGGATAGACATATACTTGTCGGGCGGGGGTAGCCATAATTGGAACTTGAACTTAATGAATTCAGGTAACTTGGTTAACATAGACATATGATTAATTGGGTTATTTGGGTGTTTGCATCTGACCATCGACAGAGGCGTTTGCATATCTTCGTGTTCCATGTTAACAGACTAATTTATTTAACATGTATAAGAAAATCAATTCATCATTAGAATAATATTGTGTTGAGTCATAACCCTAGATGTTTGTATCTTTTGTTTATTTTCCTTAGTATTTTCTTTTGTGTTTTTAGTTATTTATTTATTTCGCAAATCCACATTCAACCAACCAAAAGCAATCATTTCATTCTCCCTTTAATTAGATACCTGTAAACATTTAGCATCAATAATTAATAACAACAATAGAAATTAAGTCCTCGTGGGATCGATATTTTTATAATACTTGAGCGATACGTGCGCTTGCATTACGTGTGTGATTTCACCGATCAAGTTTTTGGCGTCGTTGCCGGAGACTTATTTTTCTTGCGTTATTAATTTTGAAGCTATCTATTTTACTTGTATCTAATTTTCTTTATTTTTATCTGTAATTTTTATTTATTTCTTTTATTTTTCAGGTGGTTGAAAATGGAACATTATTGGGCGATTGAAAGATTACGAGCTTTACTAGAAGAAGATACACCCTAAACCAATGAGCAACAGTTCAGTTTTCTGAGGCCTGTTGTCCAGCCCAATTATCACTGGATGTCAGAACCAATTAATACAACATTTGCCCAACTATTTCAGAATGCAATGGGGGAGATGTGAGATATGCGATGATAACCACCTGAGCGATCAGTGCATATACCTTTTAGGGTGGCAGAATTATCAGAATCCTTCAAGGTATGAAGAACCAGTATATTTTACTAATCCCTACTCTCCATCTTATCCACCATCCACCTACGATCTTCATCAAGAACCAGAATCATCAGAAGAAGATCAGATGATTGACATGCTCAAAGATTGGCTTGAGGAACGTGAAGCTCAATTTGATGCACAATTTCAGAGTCAAGCGGCATCCATACAGAGGATGACAGATCAAATTAGACAATTAACGGACAACCTGAATTACATATCTCAATGAGCAAATAACACTGATGAAGCCTTCGAGTACCAAGCATTTCATGATGACACCTTAAAAGAGGAAGAGGCTGAGCAATATCAAGAATCTGAGGTATCAGTTCAGGAGCCCGAACCAACAGAATCTCGATTTGATTTTTATAATCCATCAGATTTTGATGAGAAACAAGAAGCAGAGCTGTTTATACCAATAAAAAGTGAAGATGAAACTTTGCATCCTCAAAATGAAGATCTTGGAGCATGCATTGCACATATGTTTGAAGAAGAGCTACATGAACCATTCATATCAACCATATAGGATAAAGACCTACAATCAGACATATATTTACATCCTCAGGTTGACACATATGGAGCATGCATTTCACAGATGACAGATGAAGAACTGAATGATGAAATTTTAAAATACATCTGTGAGAAATGATGGAACAAGATGCAAAGAAAATGGAGGAGCAAATGTCTGACCATATTGAAGATCCCATGCATTCAGGAGAAAAATCACTGTTTTGGGGAGTACAAATCAAATATATCGCCCACAAGCTTGACAGAATGGAACTTCCATTCAAAGTCAAGCACCATACGAGACCTCATGATTTTCTTTCTTTCTTTTCAAGAACCACTGGAGCGACAAAGATTAAGAAGGTGACACAAGCATTGAATGAAACCAAATTCTTTTTGTCACTTTACCGTTGGAAGAGACCCTTCAAAAGCAACGCACATGAGATTGTCTTTAAACGGACGTCCAAAATCACACTGAAACCTCATTAACAGATGGATTTTTAATAATTTAAAATAAATAATAAAAATCATTTTTTTATGGATCCGAATTGAAGGGGTTTTAATAGGGAATATCGGTAACGCAGCGGAATAGCGGAAAATCAAAATTTTCCGATTTCAAAAATTTTTCTCGGATAAATTAAATAAACTTATTTATTTAATTATCCAATTATAAAATTCTGAAAAATTACACAAGAGAACAAATTTCTTGGTAATTACCAAATTGCCCAAAAACTTTATAAATTGATTATTTTAGCCCAAAAATTATCAAATATAATTTTGGATGATTCTAAATCATTTCTAAAATGTTTTTCAACACATCTAATGCATCAAAATCATATTTCACACAAATCCCTAATTTTTAGTCTAATGCCATGAGCCACCCAAAATTTTCAATTAATTGTAATTTGGTCCATTTAGTTCAAAACATGACAAGATCAAATCTAATCAACCTAAAATTTTACATGCATCATATTCATACCATAATACATCACATATATGAAAATCCTCAAATTTGGAGAGGGTTATGAACCCTAATGTTTCAATTTCACCAAATTGTCCAATTTTACCAAATCTTTAAAATCCAACACTTTAATCCATTCAATACTTCACCAATCTAGCCTCACCACTTTGAAAAAACTCTAGAATAATTCTAGGTCACCAAGGAGTGGCTTACCAACTCTAGAATGGCAACTTGATTTTCCAAAAATCAAAAGTAAAGCTTTAAAACAAGTTTAAGCTCACTTACATGCATCAATCTTTCACACAAGTTCTCAACCAAATAAACACAAACTATAATAGAAGAAAGAACATCAAAGCAACACAAAATGATGCCAAGAATGTTAGAAACAATTTCCATGTTGAAAGCTTTAAAGAAAAACTTACAAAAGTCAAAGATTTCCAAGCTTTTTCCTTTTGCCTTCAAGCTTTTCTCTCAACTTCTTTTATATTTTTTTTTTTGTCTCAAATGAACTTGTTAAACCCTAAAAATGAAACATAACAATATATACTTCACAAAAATAGCCCTTGGCCGAAATTGGAAGCAAAATAAATAAAAATATCTATATATTTTTACTTTGTTTCATTTAAAGCTTTAATCAACTTGCATTTGCTTTTTATCATTACACTTTAATGATTCCAAACAAGTCAACAATGACAACTAAAGCATTTCCAAAAATATCACAAACTTAGGATATTTATATTTTTAATTAATTTAATTATTTAACAATTAAATAATTAAATAATTATTTAAATTCAAATATTTTAAATATATGTATAATATTTACTTTAAATATCCAAATACATATATATTTATTATATATGTCAAATATCACAATTTGACATTTAATTAATGTGTATTTAACAAAATCTATCATTAAGTACAAATACACAATAATTAAGAAATGACTATTAGGTCCCTTCGCATGTATTTTTCGTTTAACCTTTAAACGACTTATAAATAATCAGTATTATTCATAAATGTTTCCCTAGCGCTCTACGAGTATATTTCATTAGTGAGACTCTCTAGATTCGGGTATATCCGTCACAAAATCCAATTTCGTGTCCATAATTTACCCACCCGTAAATTATGACGACCACAGATATGCTAGCTGAATCATACAGGTCGAGGTCATTGCATATGTATAATCAATCCGTCAAAGGTATCTGGATAATCCCAGAGATATAGATGTAAACGTCAAATCTCTGTAGGTATTATCCCGTCGACGATTCTATTAGCAATCTATAAATAACATTCGGAACTGATTTCTGAAGTATAATATGGCCATAGATTTAACTGATTGCTAATCACATATGGACTACATATGCTCTGTACACAGAACTGACGGATCATATCTTGACACACACAGGATATCCTGAGGATCGGTCCACACCCAACGAATAGGCGGAGGTCTGATCTAAATAGATCGGTGACGTGACTACCATCTAAGTGTGGAGGATGTCTCATACATCCACATTGGTATCTCAAGTCGAAGGACCACTATGCTACTCAACCCGAGGAGATTCTTATTGACGTTGGTGTACCATCCATTAAGAATCTTCGGTTAGTCGTTCAGTGTTTATCCACTATAAACACCTACACGTCTATACGAGTCTCCCTATACTCATGGTTCATTGGGATAAACCATCGGACCAAGTCTCGATATACGACATGTACTGGTCTCAACATATTTGATTAACCGACCTGTGTTAGTGAATCTTGACTAGGAACTATATTTGATAATATACATTTAGCAGTGACACTTCCCAATGTCAATTACAAACTACCTTTGTAACTGTGTACTGCAATTATATTATCGGGCCTTTGTCTAATATATACATATCACTAAACCATATTTAGTTTCAATCTAATCGTAATCAGATTGAATACGTATATAAAAACAAGAGGTGCAACCATAAATAAGTAATATTATGGAAAAAAGAATGTTTGTATTCATGAATCAGACATAAATACGGTCCGGATTGGCGCTCTGAGCACCAACCCCAACACGAATATACATAAATCCGTATAGGTAATACTTGCATCCGGATCCAAAATATAATGCAAAACTGGATTCATAAAATGTAATACATATCCAGATACATATTTACCATCCCTAATTATGTGCTTTTTTGGTCATTTTTTGTGATCAAAATGGTATTTCACTTGGAGTCCATGGGGTTTTTTTTGTTATTAGGCACAATATTACATTATATAAGTTAGTAATGTTAACGTTCGGGTGAAAAAGTGAATACTTTTTAAACTTTGGGTGAAAAGGTCAAAACTTTAAAAGTATTTTGTAACATCCCAATTTCGGGAGATGTCACCAGCAAGGAATAGGCCGTACTATCCCCTTGAGCCTCTGACTTCCTAACAATATTAAACTTATCTGATGTATAAACTCATGCACGAGACTGATGCCCAACTCAAGCTCATGAATGAATAATGCTTTTCGAACTAAATATTCAAATTCAATATAAATTATGACTTTAGTGGTGAACATTTATAACTCTACATGCACATTCTTTACTAACAAACTATATGTTACACACCATTTAATGACACTGTCTGAACTCTGACTCGACCTGACAGACTAAACCCACTAGTGACTGTTATCAGTATATGTCCCCTCGAGTTGTCCTCTAGAACTACCTTCAAGGTAAAACACTGGAAGGGGGTTGGATCGTTTGTACGATCTAAGTGAGTGGACGTTTTAAAATGTAAACTGAAATACTTTTATGAAAATATTTGGTTCTAAAACTAAAATCCAAGAAATAGCTTTATGCGAAATTTTTTTTTCTAAAAATCTCGTTTGAAATCTTTTGTAAAACTTATCTCTTATAAAACTGTTGTTTTTCTGTAAAATTTCATTTCTAAAAATCTTTTCTGAAAACTGTATCTGAAAATTATTTTTGAAATCTGTAATTGTCTCTGAAATCCTGACGTATGGGGGCGTTACATATCGCCGTCCCCACATACGCCTAACTAGAGCCAAAAATATAAATCCATGACTTTGGGGCGTTACGTATCGTCGTCCCCCAAAGCATGCCATTCTTATCCCTGAAACTAGTGGTCCTTGGGCGTTACATATCGCCATCCCCCAAGCCAGTGAACTAGAATTGGAGGTGCGGATCTATGCTACCCTCCAAGCTCTGAAAACTATGATCTAGGGGCATCTGTCATCCCTAGAACTAACTAGGATCTGAGGGTGTTACGTATCGTCGTCCCTCCAGCCCTCTACATGTGCACATGTCATATGTCAATTCCATAAGTTATATACTGAGGTGAGCTTTTCCCTCATGCCTATAAAAATCTCAAAACTCATGCTATTAAAAACAATCTTTCTGAAACATCACTGTTCGAAAAGCATATGTGATAAAATTCTGTCTAACGCCATATATGCTCAAAAAGGAAGTCTGAATTCAAAACTTGATAAATAAAATCAGTTTGAGAAAAGAGGTCCACTCACAGATCTTGGAATTTGTCTTGCGTAAATTTACTGTGCCGGAAGAATTTTGGTTCCTGCAATAACCTTTAATGGGCAACTTAGTTAGAATACATATCGTAGAATTCATTTCGAAATTAATATCGCTACAAGGGATTTCTCAACTATTTCACGGTAATTTACGCGTAGATATGATGATAAGAAGTCTTTCGGGTGGTCTCTAATATCCTGCGTCGAAACTGAATTGGTAAAAAAAATGTCATGGGAAATGGCCACGCGTCGGGACGCAAAGACATGCGCGTCGCGACGCGACGCGACCTGGAGATGGCCGAGGCAGAGAGCTGTTTTAGTTCGCGTCGCGACGCAAGTCCACGAGCGTCGCGACGCGCACAAGATAAAATCAAATTGTGCTTATTTTTCAGAACGCGTCGCGATACACAGTGCTTAGCATCGCGATACAAGTTCAGTTTCAGGGCTTAAAATTAACCTTCCATGTCTAACTTGCTCCAAACACATTTCCTTCATTTCCTCACTAATTCTTCTGCACAAACAACTCTTTAAACTACGACATCCATCCTTTATACTCCAAATACCATTATCTAATCATCATTTATGTCAAAATCTCTTCTTAAATTCATTACCTAGAATTTTTCTAACCCTTGATCATCTTTCAATAAAACCAATTTATTTGTTTATTATCTACCTCTATGTAATTTCTAACATACCAATACAACTACCATAACATCATTTTATTAAAATCTCATAACTTAGAATTTGGGTCTAGGTTCTTTACCTTACTTCTCTTCAGTTTCTTCATTCCTCAAGCTTCTAATGATTGTCAAACCCCTTCTTATCTAATGGAGATTTAAAATATGCCCTCTCTTCTTATTCTTCTTATTCTTCCTTCTTATTTCTTTTCTTATTCCCTTCCTTCGTTTCTTTCTTATTCTTTCTTCCAGAGTTGTGGTTTTGTAAATAGTATCCTTATTTATATAGTGGGGACCCATTTGACTAATTTTACAATATTTTAGTTTGAAAAAATTAGAAATTTTGAGAGAAATGTGGAGTTTTCTAGATAGGTATGGATTTATTATTCATCCGAAATATTAGTTCTGATTTTTGACCTATTTCTGCTTCGCATTTGGAAATATATTCAATGTGGAAGTTGTAGGTCTCGATCTTAGCTTTCTAAAAATATAAAATTCATAAAAATCGAAGTTCGTACGAGAAAGTTATGGCCCAAATACCATGGGCTATCCGGAGTGGAACATAATACAATTTCGTATCGGAATTTCGAGGAATTTATCGATTGTCCCCCAAAGTCATTTTTCATGATTGCACAAGTGTTCAAACATATTTTATATATTATGTGACACTCGTTCCACGATGTAACAGTAGTCGAGATTCCCGGTCGTTATAAATTTGAATTTAACTGAATTTTTACTTATTTACATATAGGAAAATGATAATTTTCTTTAAATACATCAGAGTCTATATATATGTATATGTATCTCCACACCGGAATACCGGTGTCTCTACTCTATTCTGAGCAGTTTTGCATCGCCTCTAGAACCGAGCTACTCCATACCGATCACTCTGGAGTTTGCACAGCCACTGGAACCGGTCTAGAATATACCAGTCAACCTTAATATCTTACATGCTCTCAGAAACCGGCACGGACCATAGCGGTCCCCATATCGGTAAGCACACTGATATACCGACCTCCATATCGATCAGTAATCTGGTATAAATCTTGAATTTTCAACGGTAATATAGCCTTATACTTTGGAAGACCAGCATATCGACCTTTGCAGGCCGGCATACCGGTCTCAGACAGAAGAGTTGGGGCATTTTACACATTCACTATATATTGAGGCCCAAATTCATTTTTACTGATATCTTGAACCTTAAATAATTTCTTCTAAGGCAAAAATAGAAAGTTTACAAAACCTTCATTATCATACACTGTCGTACTCAATCTCACACACTGCACCTTCATATCATTAGTAGTGAGCTTAGATTTCTTGGGTTAGCAAATCACACACTAAATCTTATTATATTTTGTAAGTGCCTAAGTGAATTATAAAAACTTCATATTCAAATACTTGAGGTCGTGAAATCTCCTTATGAGTAAGTATACTCAAAATGGTGGATTGTAAAGGTTCGTGAGTGAGCATATTGAGAAAACTCATTGTAAAGGTTTGGAGTGAACCTAAGAGACAAAACTCTTGGTTGCAAGTGAGCCACGAAAAACTCGGTGTAAGTTGTGAATTCAACTCAGTGGAAAGCTTCAAGCGCGGCTTGGGAGAGTAGACGTATGCATTATTGACCGAACCACTATAAATCACCGGTGTCAATTTCTCTATCCCTAAACTCTTTACTTATTGCAAGTTTTATTTTATATATGCTTACTTTTTAGAAAATTGCATTTAGGTGATATTTATTGTAATTGAGAAAATTGACCTAAGCTAAATTGATAAAGCTACTAGCTTAGTAGTGTAAAATCGACAAAAAATTTTATTTCCGCATATTTAGGCCATTACCCAATTTATCCCCTATTGGGTATATATTTTTTGTTTGTTGTGCGCTTGTATCAAATTTCAATTAGTATTAAAACGAGGTATTCTCAATAAAGACCTAATCGTTCGAGAATTAATCATGGCCTCTACAAGTTAAAGGGAAATTTCGGCTGGATGAGAAGAATGAAGAAAATTGGTCGCAGAAGCACATGAAAGATAAAATAACTTGCTATGAGTGTAAAAAACTGGGTTATATGGTTGCCGATTGCCCATTGAGGAGATTTAAATGAAAATTCAAAAAGATAGCAATGAAGGCAACTTGGAGCGATAGCGATACTAGCTCATTCGAGGAGGAAATTGATGAGAGAACAAATCTCGCTTTTATGGCTATTGATGATCTCCAAGAGGAAAACGATGATGAAAAGGTATATGATTCTCTTGAATATGAGGAATTGCTTGACACCTTTAATGAATTACATGAGTTGTATGATTTTCTTAAGAAGAAACATAAAACGATTAAAAATGAGCACTCAACATTATTTCATAATCATGTATCAATTGTTAAGAAAAATAAAATGCATGAAAAAAAGATTGTATTTTTAAAAGATAAAAAGAAAAAACTTGAAAAAAGCATATCTAGCAAGCCATCCAACTCAAATACACGTGATTGCAAATCTATTATGAATGAAAATGTTGTTTTCAGTAAAACGATTGTGAATTTGCATAACATTGTTGCTAAATTTACTTTGGGAGAGAAAAATTTTAATATGTTAATTGGATCCCAAATATATGCTTTTAAAAGAGAAGGGTTAAGATATAAGCCTTATATCAAAAGAGAATTTTTGAAGAATTCTTTTGTAAAGACATCCAATTCTCATACACATGATAGTTTTAATGAAAAATATCATATGTCATGCATGCAATAAGAAAGGACACAAAATATTTGAATGCATGAACAAAAAATGTGAATGTAAATGCATGGATTCCTCCTGAAACCAAAATTAACCCCCATGGATCCAAGAAAAATTGGGTACCAAAATGTACTTAAATGATTGTGTGGGGGAAGCTTTGGAAGAAGCTATTAATAAGAAATGAAAATTGATCCAAAAGACTTGACAAAGATGATGAAATAACTCAAAAAGATAAGAATGTCAAATGCAATCCTAAAAATGAATGAGTTTGATGATTGATGGATTTTTCACTTTGTGACAATGGTAATAGGTAATTTCGTGCTTACACAAATATTATGTTAGCGACATATTCTCGTGATAGATTTTGATAACGCAACATTAGAATTCTTCGACACGTATTAGCGAGACATTACAAAAAGATATCGAAGCGCATTGGTAGTGAAGAGCATTGAATGTGAAGACTAGTGCATATGAAAGAGAATCTTATGTAGTCTTAGCTTATGGCTCTATTTGTAAAGTGAATTGTTTACTTAAGTATCTAAGCTCATATGACACATACACATTCATATAGATGCATTAAGATCATGTGCAAAATGTTTTAAACTTCAAATCGTGTATTTTGGCACTAAGACCTGTTGGGGTTGTTGCTCACAGCGCCAATTCCCGGTTGTATTTCTTTATGAATACTTATGTAAAACATTATTATTTTGAATAATATATGCAGTTTCTATAATATAATGTATCTTTTAATATGACAAAGACGTAATGACCTTAGAATGACTAGTCATGGTGCAGTTGCAAAAGCGTCGCAACTGACATTGAGTTGTATCATGACATTGTCATTCTCAGACTGTTCCTGGTCAAGGTTTACACTACTTGGTCAGTAAAGTAAACCCGTTGAGACCGGTACATGTCGTATACATGAATATATGATTCCAATGGTTTCTCAATGAACTATAAGTCTTGGAGACTAGTATAGACGTGTAGGTGTTTATAGCGGATAAACACTGAACGACTCGCCGAAGATTCTTAATGGATGGTACACCAACGTCAATAAAAATCTTATCGGGTTGAGTAGCACTTGTGATCCTTAGACTTGAGATGCCACTGTGGGCACATGAGACATCTTCTACACTTAGATGGCAGTCACGTCACCGATATATTAAGATCAGACCTCCGTCTGTTCGTTGGGTGTAGATAGATCATCAAGGTGTCATGTGTGTATCAAGATAGGATCCGTCAATTCTGTGTAACAGAGCATAGGTAGTCCATATGATTAGCAATCAGATAAAAACCATGGGCCCGTGGTACAATTTAGAAGTTAGTTCTAAATGTTCTTTTTGAGATTGCTAATAGAATAGTCGACTAGATAATCCCTATAGAGATTTGACGTTTACATCTATATCTCTGGGATTTATCCGGATACCAGTGACGGAGGAATTATACATTTGCCATGACCTCGACCTGTATGATTCAGCGAGTTTATCTGTGATTGTCATAATTTACGGGTGGATAAATTATGGACACGAAATTGGTTTTCGTGACGGATATGCCTGAATCTAGAGAGTCTCACTAATGAAATATACTCGTAGAGCACTAGGGCAATATTTATAAATAATATTGATTATTTATAAAGTCGTTTAAAGGTTAAACGCAAAATACATGTAAAGAGACCCGATAATCATTTCCTTAATTTTTGTGTATTTGCATTTAATACTTGATTAATTCAAATACACATTAATTAATTGTCAAATTGAGATATTTGACTAATATCATAAATGAATATATGTATTTAATATTTAATGTAAATATTATACATACATTTAATATATTTGTATTTAATTAATTAATTAATTATTTAATTGTTAAATGATTAAATTAATTAAAGTATAGATATTTTAAAGTTATGATATTTGTTTTAATGGCTAAATTGCAATTGTTGACTTGGTTGAAAATATCATTAAAGTGTAATGATCATTTTAACAAGTTGGCAAATTGAAATTCAAATGAAATGAAAACAAAATGTCTTGATATTTTCCCTAGCCAAATTCGGCCAAGGCAAGATGTGAGCAAGTATTTATTGTTTCTTTTATTTTAGGGTTTAGATAACCTAATACACTTTATCAAAACTGCATTAAAACAAAGCAAAGAAGGTAGAGAGAAAGAAAAAGAAAAATCAAAGAAAAGCTTGGAATTTAGTAAGTATTTCCAACCTTCCATTAGAGAGTAAATTGTTCCTCTTGTTGTGGGCTTCACTTGGTGATGTTCTTAAGTTTTACTATTCTTTATTCTTTGTGTTCTTGATGGATGAAAGTTTGATGATGGGGTTAAGCATGTATGAAGTTGGAAGAATGTTACTAGTGTAGTAGTAATCATTCTTTTCATGGTTTTAGAACCTTGTTGCCATTCTAGAGTTATTTACCCACTCTTAAATGACCTAGAATTGTTCTATAGTTGTTTCATTACGGTGAGGCTTGATTTTAATGGAAGAAACATGATTGAAGCATTGGATTTTGTTAATTTGGTCTAGTTTTTCCAATTTGAAGAAATTGAAAAATTAGGGTTTAAGACCACTTCCAAATTTGGGGCTTTTAATTTATATGGTGTATATGGATGTGTATAAGATGCATGTAAAATATTAGGTTGATTGGATTTTGTCTTAATGTGTTTTGAACATTGGAAGTGCAAAATGCACAATTTTCTCACCATGGATGGCTCTCGGCTTTTGGCCAAATTTTGGGAAATTTATTTTGCAATTTGAATTTCAATATGTTTGACATGTTAAATTCATATATGTAATGATTTAGAATCATCCAAAATCGTTTCGAACAATTTCGGATTAAAATAAACAAATTGTTATGTTTAAGGGTAATTCGGTAAATTCACATGAATTTGATTTAATGTGTTTTATTTCATAATTTGATTATTGGATAATAAAATAAATGAGTTTATTTTATTAATTCGAGAAAAAATTTTGAAATCGGAAAATTATTTTTTTTCCACGTTTCCGCTGCGTTACCGTATTTAACCCCTAAAACCCCTACAAAATGGTATTGAGCGAGTCTGATTCTAGGCCCGTAAAATGATTAGCCTTACTTAATTCAATATTTAATCATGTTTTCTTGACATTATACATGCATAATATAATCTAATTTGATTAGATTTAGGGTGAATGACACTTAGCGGAAAATCCCTAATTAACAAGGTTTAAATGTAATTATGTATTTGATGCACGTTATATGGTCCGTCTTGTCAATACGGTTTATGAATATTTCTCCGTGACTACATCCGAGACCGTGCCTCTGTTGTGAGGATGTAGCCGATAGAGATTTATTTATACCGGATGTATATCAGATATTAGATAAATTCAAGCGAAAGCGGAATCCTGAACTTGCCCTAGCTGTCAGGGTTACACAAGTAACTTGAGTTTATCATTGACAAGTTTAACCTTGGTATGTCTCCTTGTGGGCCTGCCTTAGCAGCGACAACGAGAAACGACCAGGACCGGAAACCAAGGAGTCACTAGTGAGTGATTGACAAATGAGTTGTCTACCTGATGAATATACGTAAGCGAGACCGTGCCTCTGCTATGAGCTGAAATATATTCACGGGATCCACTTTTCACTATTTGTATTTAATTTAATTATTAATCTTTGTATTCTATTTGGGGATTACAGTATTGCATGATTTAGTGGGAAGGGCATTTTTAGATTAAAAATCCATGATTTACTTTATGCTTTTGATATTATATGAAACTGCTTATTTTCTGCTAACCGTTTTTCGTGATCTATATGATAGATTTGCGATGGCCGCACCATCCACTAATTAGTTTGCGCGTATGCTTGATGCGAACAAACTTAAAGGTGCAGAGAACTTCGCTGATTGGGATCTGGATTTGAGGATTGTCCTCGATTCCGAGAGGTTGGGATATGTTCTTGAGGGTCCACTGTCCCTTGTTGTGGTAGAGGACGCTTCACCGGAGGAACGCGAAGTCTTCCAAAATTGGAAGAATGATGATTTAAGGGTTAAATCATACATCTTAAGTTCGCTTTCACCGGGACTCAAGAAACAGTATTATGGCATGTCAGATGCCTATACTATGATGACACGATTAAGACAATCGTTTGAGAACCAAGAACAAGTAGTTGTTCACAAGGTCGCAATGGAACTGTTCCATGCGCGATTGGATGAGGGGCAAGCTGTTAGCCCGCATGTTCTTCAAATGATCGATTTGATCGATCAATTGAGGCAACATAATCTCATTCTGAATGACATTCTCGGTAGGAGTGTCATTCTTGGTTCTCTCCCAGCTTTTTATCACCAGTTCGTGATGTACCTACCATGAGTAAACAGCACCCTCTTTTGTTTTGTGTTGCTTTGGTTTATTTATTTTTTGTCACTTAAATTCTGCATGTTGCTTATTTATGCATGGTTCAATCGAGTGCATGGGCTTAGTAAGTGGAGTGAAAGATCCCCTATGGGGAGGGGTTAAAGCCATTTACCACGATGCTTTGCCGCGCCGATTGATGTGTGTTCGGTTGGATGTAAGATGTGTTCAATCGGGCATACTTAGTTTGATATGATTGTCTTTATGTTTTTATGCATGGTTCAATCAAGCGCATGGGCTTAGTAAGTGGAATGAAAGATCCCATATGGGAAGGGGTTAAAGCCCATTACCACGATGCTTTGCCGCGCCGGTTGATGCGTGTTCGGTTGACTGCAAGATACGTTCAATCGGGCATACTAAGTCTGATATTATGGTGTTTAATTCTTTGTATGCATGGTTCAATCAAGCGTATGGGCTTAGTAAGTGGAATGAAAGATCCCCTATGGGGAGGGGTTAAAGCCCTTTACCACGATGCTTTGCCGCGCCGGTTGATGTGTGTTCGGTTGGATGTAAGATGTGTTCAATCGGGCATACTTAGTTTGATATGATTGTCTTTTTGTTTGTATGCATGATGCGATCGGGCGCATGGGCTTAGTAAGTGCAATGAGAAGTCCTCTAATTGAAGATGTTAAAATCCTTTACCACGATGCTTCGCCGCGCCTCGCATGGTACTATTTGCCATTTATGTATTGCGTCCCATTTCATGCATCAGGTATGTTCCCGTTCGAACGCGTTTACGAACGCAACTCGAACGCGCATGCATTTTTGCCTTATCATGCATCAGGTCTCATCCCTGTTCGAATGCGTTCACGAACGCCATACGAACGTGAGCATTCTGTTTCATTTCCGTTCGAACGCGTTTACGAACGCTACTCGAACGAGAACCTTCTGTTTACCGTTTGAACGCGTCTACGAACGCTGCACGAACGCCCACGGTAAACAGATCCTCTTGCATCACATTACGACATGTCCATTTTAACACATAGTTCCCCCTTTTTAACGTTATGCATTTGTATTACCTCTCTAGTTGTCTATTTCTGTTATGCGCTTAAATATCTTTTCTTAATATGCATACTAGTAAGAATGCTATTTGTTTACGCTTCTGTGTCCACCAATGCGTTCATTAACTTGTATGCTTGCCGTATGATAAACCTTATGTATGCAAATTGAGACATAGATTACATACAAATAGGCTGTATGCAATTCGAATATGTGTTACATATAAATTTAGATGAACTTGTTGATGTATGTATGTGGATTTAGAAGCATGATATTCTTAGAAATAAGTGTTACTTAAGCCTGATTAAATTATCATATAAATCCTTTCATTACAAGTGGCATAAGTAAGAGACCATTCCAAACCCAACGGTTTGAGGTCTTCCCTTGCGAGGGGTGAGTGCATCCTTAAATCTTTGTCCCGGTTCACACCGGGTGGCGACTCCATTATTCTCCGGTTTAGTCCCCCGTGGCTATTCCGTACTCCCGACCGGGCCGCGAGCCCGGGACAGCATGCGTCGCCCCAGATTTCTGTGTTCCCATAGTTATGTGTATTTGATGTGACATAAATCGGAAACCTTTGAAAAGTTCAAAGAGTTCCGAAATGAAGTAGAAAAACAAACTGCTCAATATATTAAATGCCTTCGATCCGATCGAGGCGGTGAATACATGAGTGGTGAGTTCATGGATTATATGAAGGAGAATGGGATTCTCGCTCAATATACTCCTCCAGGTACTCCACAACACAATGGAGTGTCTGAGAGGAGAAATCGGACTTTATTGGATATGGTCCGATCGATGTTGAGTTTCACAGATTTGCCCTATTATTTATGGGGCTACTCTCTTTTAACAGCTGCACATCTTTTGAATAAGATTCCTTCAAAAGCTGTTCCTACGACACCGTATGAGATATGGTTCGGTAGGAGACCAAATCTTGGTTACATTAAGGTTTGGGGTTGTCCTGCCTATTTCAGGGTGACTCAGCAAGATAAGATTTCGCCTCGAGGGCAAAAGTTTAGGTTTGTCGGATATCCTTCGAATACGAGGGGATATCTGTTCTATGATACCGAGCATCGAAATGTGTTCGTAGCTCGCTTTGTAAAATTTCTAGAAGTAGAATTTTTGTCAGAAGGTGGAAATCATAGACAGGTTGAACTTGATGAAGTCCAACCTGAAAACAACGAACCAACAGAGGAACCTGAAGTTCAAGTAGATGAATGACCTTCAACACACACACTCCGTAGGTCAGAAAGGGTATCTAGACCTCCTGAACGCTTGTATTCGATACAAGAAAAGAGTCAAGATGTTCTCTTAGTTGAAGAGACTGATCCTTTCACCTATAGAGAATCGATGTTGGACATCGACTCCGTGAAATGGTAAAGTGCCATGAAATCTGAGTTAGACTCAATGCATGAGAATCAAGTTTGGGATTTGGTTCCGCTTCCCGAAGGAATTGTTCCAATCTGTTGTAAATGGGTTTACAAGAGGAAGCGCGAGACTGACGGTAAGGTTGAAACTTACAAGGCCCGACTGGTAGCAAAAGGTTACACGCAGCGACCTGGCGTCGACTACGATGAAACTTTTTCACCAGTAGCAATGCTTAAGTCTATCCAGAATTTTGCTTTCTATAGCTACGTATCATGACTACGAGATTTGGAAAATGGATGTCAAAACGGTTTTTTCTAAATGGATTTCTTGATGAAGAAATCTATATGGAACAACAGAAAGGTTTTGTTGGGGTTGGTGCTCAGAGCGCCAATCCGGACCGTATTTATGTCTGATTCAAGAATACGAAAATCCTCTTTTTCCATAATATTACTTATTTATGGTTGCACCTCTTGTTTTTATAAACGTATTCGATATGATTACGATTAGATTGAAACTAAATGTTGTTTAGTGATATGTATATATTAGACAAATGCCCGATAATATATAATGCAGTACACAGTTACAAAGGTAGTTTGTAATTGACATTGGGAAGTGTCACTGCTAAATGTATATTATCAAATATTGTTCCTGGTCAAGATTCACTAACACGGGTCGGTTAGTCAAATCTGTTGAGACCAGTACATGTCGTATATCAAGACTTGGTCCGATGGTTTATCCAAATGAACCATGATTCTAGGGAGACTCGTATAAACGTGTAGGTGTTTATAGTGGATTAACACTGAACGACTCACCAAAGATTTTTAATGGATGGTACACCAACGTCAATAAGAGTCTTCTCGGGTTGAGTAGCATATTGGTCCTTCGACTTCAGATACCACTATGGATGTATGAGACATCATCCACATTTAGATGGCAGTCACGTTACTGATCTATTTAGATCAGACCTCTGTCTGTTCATTGGGTGTGGACTGATCCTCAGGATATCCTGTGTGTATCAAGATAGGATCCGTCAGTTCTGTGTACAGAGCATAGGTAGTCCATATATGATTAGCAGTCTGTTAAATCTGTGGCCACAATATTCTTCAGAAGTAAGTTTTGAATGTTATTTAGAGATTGCTAATAGATACGTCGACGAGATAATACCTAAAGAGATTTGACATTTACATCTATATCTCTGGGATTATCCGGATACCTGTGACGGAGGGATTATACGTATGCAATGACCTAGACCTGTATGATTCAGCCAGTTTATCCGTGGTCATCATAATTTACGGGTGGGTAAATTATGGACACGAAATTGGATTTTATGACGGATATACCTGAATCTAGAGAGTCTCACTAATGAAATATACTCGTAGAGCACTAGGGCAACATTTATAAATAATACTGATTATTTACAAGTCGTTTAAAGATTAAACGAAAAATACATGCGATGAGACCTAATAGTCATTTCGTAATTTTTGTGTATTTGCATTTAATGTTAGATTTTATCAAATACACATTAATTAATTGTCAAATTGAGATATTTGACTAATATCATAAATATTTATGTATTTGATATTTAATGTAAATATAATACATATATTTAATATATTTATATTTAAATAATTATTTAATTATTTAATTGTTAAATAATTAAATTAATTAGAAATATAAATATCTAAGGTTATGATATTTTATTTAATGGCTTGAGTTGCTTTTGTTGACTTGTTAAAAGGTTATTAAAGTTGTAATGATTCAAGTAAACAAGTGGACAAAGCTTTAATGAAACAAATAAAAAATATCATGATATTTTCCTTATGCCTAATTTTCGGCCAAGGCCAAATATAAGGGGTATATATTGTTTGTTTCATTTTTTAGGGTTTCATAAGTTTCAAACACACAAAAATAACACAAAAGAAGTTGAGAGCAAGCTTGAAGGATAAAAGAAAAAAGTCTTGGAAAAACTTTTTTTGTAAGTATTTTCTTTAAGTCTTCAACATGGAAATTGTTTCTAACATGCTTAGCATCATTTTGTGTTGCTTGGATGTTCTCTCTTTTCTTATGGTTTTTGTTTATTTGTTTGAGAACTTGGATGAAAGATTCATGTATGTAAGTAGCCTTGAAATGGTTTCAAAGGCTTACTTTTGATTCTTTGAAAATCAAAGTTGCCATTCTAGAATTAGTAAGCCACTCCTTGGTGACCTAGAATTGTTCTAGAGTTATTTCAAAGTGGTGAGGCTTGTTTGGTGAGGTATTGAAAGGATTAAAGTTTTGGATTTTAAAGATTTGGTAAAATTACTCAATTTGATGAAATTGAAAAATTAGGGTTCTTAACCCACTCCAAATTTACGGCTTTTCATATATGTGATGTATTATGGTATGAATATGATGCATATAAAGTTTTGGGTTGATTGGATTTGATCTTGGCATGTTTTGAACAAAAGGGACCAAAATGCAATTACTTGAAAATTTGTGGGTTGTCACGGCAATTAGAATAAAAATTGGGGATTTTTGTGAAATCTGATTTTGATGCATTAGATGTGTTGAAAAACATTTTAGAAATGATTTAGAATCATCCAAAATTATATTTGATAATTTTTGGGCTAAAATAATCAATTTACAAAGATTTGGGGCAATTCGGTAATTACCAAGAAATTTGATCTCTTGTGTAATTTTTTAGAATTTGATAATTGGATAATTAAATAAAAAAGGTTATTTGATTGATCCGAGAAAAAGTTTTGAAATCGGAAAATTTTGATTTTCCGCGATTCCGCTGCGTTACCGATATTCCCCCTTAAAACCTCTATAAAATGGTATCAGAGCAAGCCTGATTCTGGACACCCCGATATGATTAGCCCTTTAAAAATCTAATGTTTGTTCTTTTATTTACTTGTTGCATGCATATATATTTATTTAATTTGATTAAATAAATTAAAAGAATCTTTTATGGAATATCCCCGCTTAATAAGGTTTTAAAGTAACTGGTATTTGAAATACTTATATCTTGGTTCGCCTTTTCAATACGGTTTATAAATATTTTTCCGTGACTACATCCGAGACCGTGCCTCTGCTGTGAGGGTGTAGCCGATAGAGATTTATTTATGTCGGATGTATATTAGATACTAGATAAATTCAAGTGAAAGCGGAATCCTGAACGTGCCCTAGCTGTCAGGGTTACGCAAGTAACTTGAGTTTATCATTGACGAGTTTAACCTTGGTACGTCTCCTTGTGGACCTGCCTTAGCAGCGACAATGAGAAACGACCAGGACCGGAAACGAGCACATAGTGAGTGATGACAATGAGTTGTCTATCTGTGAATATACGTAGGCGAGACTGTGCCTCTGCTGTGAGTCGAAATATATTCATGGGGTCTACTTCCCATTATGGAATTCGATTTAATTATTGAATTCTTGTTTTTCCGTTGGGGATTATGGTATTACGTAAAATAGTGGGAGGCACTGCTAAGTTTAAAATATTCCATAACTTAGGCTGTGTGTATATTATGGAAATTGCCGCTTGTTTGTTTTCCTTAATCTATATTAGATAGAATTAAACTTTTAATTCACTGCACACATATTTTGATATGTTATCTGACTTGACTCTTGGTTGCAGTTATTCTAGAATATTTTCTAGATACTACTAGACTAGGATATTATTAGATTGGTCTAAACCATCGGGAACTGTTGTTCCGATTTTCTTCAAAAATCAAGATGGTTAATGACTTAGTTTCTAAGTCATGATAGATAATCTAGATAGATATCCCTTTTAGGATATAATACTTTAGAGAGAATAGTTTCTTATGCAGTAAGAATTAACTTGAATTAGTTCATGTCTCGAGATTCTTGACTGCCATTAAGAAAACCCCATTAGGTATTTGTTTATCTAGTAATGACGTTTCTTAGCTTTGATGACCTTTAGAGGCAATGTGTTTGACACAATTTGCTAATCAATTATTTGCAATTGTTGTGAATAATTGAATGCAAATAGTAAAGCTAAAGAAAGGAGATGCGTATAGTTGTGTATAGAAAATATCGATTTTCATAATACTACAAATATAGGTATTGGATACCAGATCTCCCATCTAGTTATTTAAAAATATTAGTTAACGATTGTTTTGATATTTGATATCGGAACTCGCGACTATTGGATAGTTACTTGTTCTTTATAAACAATTGTTATATATTTTAAATATAACTAGTAGTGTCATTGACGTAGAGATAAACATTAAGAAAAATTATTCGGTAAAATAAATAATTTAGAACGGTGCTTTATGAGTTTAATCACTTAAGCATTAGATGCTTATTCCGTATGGTAAATGATGGTTTGATACAAGATCACACCACACATCCTTATCCATTTAATGAATATTGTATTCAGGAAGGTGATTAAAATCTCGTTTAACCAATGATTTGTTATTGGACCACCAGATTCATTAAACTGATACATTAGATGTATGTAGTTTTAATGAATTGTAATTGCTTAAGGTAGTTTTATTTACTTTGTAACTTAGTTTATGAATTGTCATAACTTAGTTACGTGTTTCTGAAAGAACACATACTGAACGTCTTGAAATGATCAAGAACTTTCAATCTGTTCTAATGAAACGCAGATTGAACATATTTGACTCGTTCAAATATATTCAATCTGAAATTTTGAAAACTTTCATAACAAGTCTTTGAATTGTTCAAAGATCTTTAATACGATCAAACATATGAATTTAAAGCAATTATTTCTAAGGTTATTCAGTGAATATGATTCATATTCAATATTATTCTTCCACGATTCCATCTTGATGGAATTGAGTAGTGGGAGCAGTCGAATCTTATATGATTTGATTCATTTGATATTGAATGTTTCCAAATTAGTTTCAATACTCTTGGGGATATGCTCCAGTAACACTAGTTCATCCTTTTAATTTAGGTTCCATTTATTTCCACAGTTACATATATGATATGTATAGGTAGAAAATCCGAATCTTGAAAAGTTTGAGATTTGAATCTTTCTTTTATATGATAGTTATATAATGGAAATTACTT
The DNA here is from genome assembly GCA_019454045.1 of Zanthoxylum bungeanum. Classification (NCBI taxonomy): domain Eukaryota; kingdom Viridiplantae; phylum Streptophyta; class Magnoliopsida; order Sapindales; family Rutaceae; genus Zanthoxylum; species Zanthoxylum bungeanum. The sequence continues at coordinate 30,159 of SKCR01041837.1, read as the reverse complement.
ACACCTCGTAGGTATAAGTAAAAGTTTATCATTTATTCTATTTTATAGAATATTGTATTCTATTTAATAAAATATCTTTCCTACGATCCTAAGTAATAAAATCATTTTATTACTTGGTGTGTAACATCAGATGTTAATTATTGTAGAAACGACTTGACTTATTGAAGTCAAATGTGAAAATGATAAACTATAATTGGAACTACGTAATTAATAAGATGAAACAACCCTTATAAATCTTCCGTACAAGTCCAATAGGATAACAGAATCATTTACGAGTATTTGATACTTAATGGTTCTGTTGTTTTCTTATTGAAGAAAATTATCCTATAACTTATAATGGAAGCGATATTTGATATCGACTCTGGAAGTTCACCATTGAACCATAGATCTAAGATTGTTCATAGCTTACTACGATCAAATTTTGAACTTGATTAAGCTTTCATTATGAAATAGTTCATGATATGTGTTAATTATTTGCGCGGCGAAAGCAGTGTGAGCTTATTAAAGGTTTGACCTTTACAGTATGACAGTGAGAAAAGTTATACTCAGCAATCTATTGTAGATTCTGATGAAACTTGTCTCTAGTCATACTAATTGAACAATTAAAGATATATTAGTTAATGTTGATATTAAACTGTACATTTTAGCTAAAGAATGCAAATTGGCGTTTTTTGAATGACTTATTCAGATAAGATATCAGTTGTGATTTCTTTGTTTGAAGAGTTCATTCTGGAATGGCCCTAGAGTTTGTGTTCTGCTGAGATTGCAGTTTAGTGTGCTAGCTTATAAAGCCTATTGTAGACTCGGGAAAGTCTTCCGGAAATCCGTGTTCTATATTTTTGACATTAGTCAGATTGTCTCATCTTGTCAAAGTATAGAGGATACATATGTGCTTAAAGAGTTAGCGAGAGCGTACAAATTACTTTCTAGTGTTATATATTCTAGCAATATTACCATTATTATAGTAATAATGAGATGTTTGTAAGGTAAAAGGTTTACCTAAGTCTTCTTTACTCCGTGAAAGCAGTGGGAGTAGTCTCTATTATATTTGATATAAAGTTTTATATAAGATATAAAACTAAGAGACTTGTGAGATACTCCTATTATTCGTACATTAGATATGATCTAATAAAGGACATAATTAGGCTATTTGTATGACAGTTAGTATAACTGTTGGACAGTTATTGTGTGTCTTATATAAAGTATTCATCTTTCGTAAAGGATGATTCCTTTTTCGAAAGAGATATTGATTAGAATGTCTAATCAATCTTATGTATCATTTGATGATGACATAATAAATAATTTATAATGTGCGATTGTGGATATCGATTTAATCGTAATTGTTACGAGTTATTTTGATATCCTATTGACCATATGATGGATCTTGAAACACGTTCTTTGTGATCTTTGAGATATTAAGAATGAGTTTCTAATTCATGGAGAATACAGTCTGCAACCATTAGGGTCGTATTAGTTTTGAGACTAATTATGACGTTAGACAGTCTACGTCATAAAAAGTCACAAAATATACAGTGGGAGTGTCACAAAGGATTCTACTATTTAGTGGAATTAGATGCAACTTATGAAGTATTGACTTATGAAGTTGCATAGTGACCTTATAAATTAGAAGTTTTATATTGGTGTTGTGTTTTCGGTTGTCCGCATAGTATTTTGGATTTGATCCCTGAATACTTGGACAACTCAGTAGCTGTAGCACAATACTGATTCATATTAATGTATAATTTAGATTCTACAAAATATGAAAGATACTGGCTATGGGAAATGATTGATTTTGTTTGACAAACTCATTATGTTATAGAGACTTGGTCAATATTCACTAACACGGGTCGGTTAGTCAAATCTGTTGAAACCAGTACATGTCGTATATCGAGACTTGGTCTGATGGTTTATCCCAATGAACCATGAGTCTAGGGAGACTCGTATAAACGTGTAGGTGTTTATAGTGGCTAAACACTGAACGACTCACCAAAGATTCTTAATGTATGGTACACCAACATCAATAAGAATCTTCTCGGTTGAGTAGCATAATGGTCCTTCGACTTGAGATACCACTGTGGATGTATGAGACATCCTCCACACTTAGATGGCAGTCACGTCACCGATCTATTTAGATCAGACCTCCACATGTTCGTTGGGTGTGGACCGATCCTCAGGATATCCTGTGTGTATCAAGATAGGATCCATCAGTTCTGTGTACAGAGCATATGTAGTCCATATATGATTACCAGTCTGTTAAATCTGTGGCCACAGTATACTTCAGAAGTAAGTTCTGAATGTTATTTAGAGATTGCTAATAGATACGTCGACGGGATAATACCTAAAGAGATTTGACATTTACATCTATATCTCTGGGATTATCCGGATACCTGTGACAGAGGGATTATACGTATGCAATGACCTAGACCTGTATGATTCAGCCAGTTTATCCGTGGTCGTCATAATTTACGGGTGGGTAAATTATGGACACGAAATTGGATTTTGTGACGGATATACCTGAATCTAGAGAGTCTCACTAATGAAATATACTCGTAGAGCACTAGGGCAACATTTATAAATAATACTGATTATATATAAGTCGTTTAAAGTTTAAACGAAAAATAAATGCGATGGGACCTAATAGTCATTTCCTAATTTTTGTGTATTTGCATTTAATGTTAGATTTTATCAAATACACGTTAATTAATTGTCAAATTCAGATATTTGACTAATATCATAAATATATATGTATTTGATATTTAATGTAAATATAATACATATATTTAATATATTTATATTTAAATAATTATTTAATTATTTAATTATTAAATAATTAAATTAATTAGAAATATAAATATCTAAGGTTATGATATTTTATTTAATGGCTTGAGTTGCTTTTGTTGACTTGTTAAAAGGTTATTAAAGTTGTAATGATTCAAGTAAACAAGTGGACAAAGCTTTAATGAAACAAATGAAAAATATCATGATATTTTCCTTATGCCTAATTTTCGGCCAAGGCCAAATATGAGGGGTATATATTGTTTGTTTCATTTTTTAGGGTTTCATAAGTTTCAAACACACAAAAATAACACAAAAGAAGTTGAGAGCAAGCTTGAAGGACAAAAGGAAAAAGTCTTGGAAATCTTTTTTTGTAAGTATTTTCTTTAAGTCTTCAACATGGAATTGTTTCTAACATGCTTAGCATCATTTTGTGTGCTTGGATGTTCTCTCTTTTCTTATGGTTTTTGTTTATTTGTTTGAGAACTTGGATGAAAGATTCATGTATGTAAGTAGCCTTGAAATGGTTTCAAAGGCTTACTTTTGATTCTTTGAAAATCAAAGTTGCCATTCTAGAATTAGTAAGCCACTCCTTGGTGACCTAGAATTGTTCTAGAGTTATTTCAAAGTGGTGAGGCTTGTTTGGTGAAGTATTGAATGGATTAAAGTGTTGGATTTTAAAGATTTGGTAAAATTGCTCAATTTGATGAAATTGAAAAATTAGGGTTCTTAACCCACTCCAAATTTGGGGATTTTCATATATGTGATGTATTATGGTATGAATATGATGCATATAAATTTTTGGGTTGATTGGATTTGATCTTGGCATGTTTTGAACAAAATGGACCAAAATGCAATTACTTGAAAATTTGGGGGTTGTCACGACAATTAGAATAAAAATTGGGGATTTGTGTGAAATCTGATTTTGATGCATTAGAGGTGTTGAAAAACATTTTAGAAATGATTTAGAATCATCCAAAATTATATTTGATAATTTTTGGGCTAAAATAATCAATTTACAAAGATTTGGGGCAATTCGGTAATTACCAAGAAATTTGATCTCTGTGTAATTTTTAGAATTTGGTAATTGGATAATTAAATAAATAAGTTTATTTGATTGATCCGAGAAAATATTTTGAAATTGGAAAATTTTGATTTTCCGCGATTCCGCTGCGTTACCGATATTACCCCTTAAAACTCCTACAGGTTTTGCGTCTAGCGAAAACTCGGGTATGGTATGTAAGCTTAAGAAGTCCATTTATGACTTAAACAGCTTCAAGAAGTTGGAATCTTCGATTCGACGAGATATTAGATCGTCTGGTTTTCTCAAGAATTTGGAAGAATCCTGTATGTATCAGAAGGCCGGTGGGATGTTCGTATTTTTAGTCCTATATGTTGATGACATCCTAATCATTGGGAATGATTTAGGAATGTTACAAAGCGTCAAAGCGTACCTCTGTAAGAATTTCTCCATGAAGGACCTGGGAGAAGCTTCATATGTTTTAGGGATAAAACTCTATAGAGATAGACCAAGGAGGCTGATTGGGTTATCCCAATCAACGTACAAAAATAAGATCTTAGAACGGTATAACTTTGGTAACTGTAAGACAGCAAACATACCGTTCAGACATGGGATTCATCTTTCTAAGAAGATGAGTCCACAAACAGAAGATGAGAAGGTTAGAATGTCTAACCAACCTTATGCTTCGTGTTTGGGTAACATAATGTATGACATGTTATGTACAAGGCCTGATATCAGTTTCGCTGTTAGCGTAACTAGTAGATATCAGTCCAATCTAGGTAATGACCATTGGATGGCCATTAAACATATCCTCAAGTATCTTAAAGGTACTAAGGATAAGCTGATAATTTATGGAGGAAACGAACTGCAAGTTAACGGGTATACGGATTCCGATTTCCAATCTGATCCCGATGATAGAAAGTCTACATCTGGATTCGTATTTACCCTTAACGGAGGTGCAGATTGTTGGAAGAGTTCCAAACATGGATCAACAGCAGATTCCACCACTGAGACGGAATATATTGCAGCTTCTGAAGCTGCAAAAGAGGCTGTGTGGAAAAAGAACTTTATCACAGAATTAGGAGTTGTCCCAAGTATCGAGAATGAGATTCGTTATATTGTGATAATACTGGAGCCATTGCGCAAGCAAAGGAACCGAGGGTGCATCAGAATTCGAAGCATGTGGAACGCAAGTACCACATCATTCGAGAGATTGTGTCGCGAGGGGATATTGTCGTGTGCAAAGTACCGAGTGAAGATAATGTAGCAGACCCGCTGACGAAGGCCATACCTCCGAAGTTGTTTGATAAACACGTGGAGTCGATGGGTATTAGATACAATCGTTATTGGCACTAGAGCAAATGTGAGTTTTTGTTGGGGTTGGTTCTCACAGCTCCAATTCCCGGTTGTATTTCTTTATGAATACTTCTGTAAAACATTATTATTTTGAATAATATATGCAGTTTCTATAATATAATGTATCTTTTAATATGGTAATGACGTAATGACCTTAGAATGACTAGTCATGGTGCAGTTGAAAAAGCGTCGCAACCGACATTGAGCTGTATCATGACGTTGTCATTCTCAGACTGTTCCTGGTCAAGGTTTACACTACTTGGTCAGTAAAGTAAACCCGTTGAGACCGGTATATGTTGTATACAGGAATATATGATTCCAATGGTTTCTCAATGAACCATAAGTCTTGGAGACTAGTATAGATGTGTAGGTGTTTATAGCGGATAAACACTGAACGACTCACCGAAGATTCTTAATGGATGGTACACCAACGTCAATAATAATCTTATCGGGTTGAGTAGCACTTGTGATCCTTAGACTTGAGATGCCACTGTGGGCACATGAGACATCTTCTACACTTAGATGGCAGTCACATCTCCGATCTATTAAGATCAGACCTCCGCCTGTTCGTTGGGTGTAGATAGATCCTCAAGGTGTCCTGTGTGTATCAAGATAGGATTCGTCAGTTCTGTGTAACAAGGCATAGGTAGTCCATATGATTAGCAATCAGATAAAAACCATGGGCCCGTGGTACAATTTAGAAGTTAGTTCTAAATGTTCTTTTTGAGATTGCTAATAGAATAGTCGATTGGATAATCCCTATAGAGATTTGACGTTTACATCTATATCTCTGGGATTTATCCGGATACCTGTGACGGAAGAATTATACATTTGCCATGACCTCGACCTGTATGATTCAGCGAGTTTATCCGTGATCGTCATAATTTATGGGTGGATAAATTATAAACACGAAATTGGTTTTCGTGACGGATATGCCTGAATCTAGAGAGTCTCACTAATAAAATATACTCGTAGAGCACTAGGGAAACATTTTGATGAGTGATAAATGTATCACTATTTCCCACTCATTTAACTTAATATTTTGTATAGTTTCTTGAGTTTTGTGAATATTTTGATGTGTTTTGTGTTATTTTGTAGATAAATAAAGTTTCAGGACATTCTGGAGGTGATTTGGAGCAAAACTGTGAAATTTGGCAAAAAGGGTATTTTGGTAATTTTGGGCGTCCCGACACAAAGGGTATTTTGGTAATTTTGGGCATCCCGACACCAAAATAAAGTTTCAGGACATTCTGGAGGTGATTTGGAGCAAAACTGTGAAATTTGGCAAAAAGGGTATTTTGGTAATTTTGGGCGTCCCGACACCGAGGGTATTTTGGTAATTGCACTGCATGCCACGTGTCAAAAATTCAACGAGCCGTTTTTTTTAGCCATCATGCCACGTGTCGAAAATTCAGCGATCCAAAAATAAAAAATAATAAAATAATAAAATAATAAAAAAATAAAAATCAGAAAAATAATAATAATAAATTGGATTTTTTTGCCTATAAATAGATTTTGAATTTCTTAGTTTCAATGTACCAAAATCCTCTGAAATACTTATATAAAAGAGAGTTCTTCTTATTTTCTTCTTATATTCAGTTTTATTTACGCTTTGTAGTAGTAATTTTATCCATCCATGGGGGGGTAACTTCTCTATGCTGAGGTAATAAGGTAATTCTTTTACTTTTGCTTTTTAGATTAATCTCTCTTAAAATATAATATATAAACTATTTAAAACCTGAATTAATAAAAAGATACCGTCATTCTAGGTCGGTTGGTTATTCAATTTAAACTGGTTAAACCTGACTTAATGAGGATACCGCCATTCTAGGTCGGTTGATTTAATTTAGTTCCGCCTTATGGCTGGTATATTTGAATTTGACTTAATCAGGATACCGCCATTTCGGACGGTTGGTTTAAAATATCACAAGTATATATATTATTATTTTATGAGAGATATCTAAATAGTATATAGTAGAAGTTATTTCCTTTTACCTTAGCATTTCATTTCTTTTTATTGCAATTCATTATTTTACAATTACTTTTCAGCAATTTCATTTTATGTCTTTTAAGTTTTTATCAGCTTTAGCTATGTATTGTAACTAAGTTAAATATCTAGGGTTGTGATGAAATCTAATATCACTGGATTTAAAAAGGGTTAGATTATAGTTTGGGTAATTAAAGAATTATTTGTTAAGTCATAATCTTAAAGCCTTTTTATTAACTGGCCATTAATAAAATTGATTAGTTAAACTTAAAATGAACTAGACATAGAGACTTTAAGTTTAAAGACCTTATACTCAACAACCCACGATCTTCTTTAAGGATAGATAAACCTTTAATAGATTTTCTTACAGGATAGGAATATACATGTTGGGCGGGGGTAATCATAATTGGAATTCAAACTTAATGAATCTAGGTAATTTGGTTGACATAGACATATGATTCAATTGAATTAAACTAGGTATTTGTAAATGACCATCGGAAGAAGCTTTTACATAATTTAATATTCCAGATTAATAAATCAATATTTACCCAACTATGATTTAACTACTTCATCTTTTAATTAATATTGGAAGAATTCACAACCCTAGATAGTTTTAATTCTCATTAATCTACTCTCAAATTTCTTTTACTTGTTTTAAATTTAGAATCATCATTATCTTTTCAAACAACTTGTTAGATATTAGTAATCACTTGACCTCATAAAATTAATAGAATAGATATTAAGTCCTCGTGGGATCGATACTTTTTATACTACTTGAACGATACGTGCACTTGCGTTATACGTGTGTGATTACGCCGATCACATTTATAAATAATATTGATTATTTATAAAGTGTCGTTTAAAGGTTAAACGCAAAATACATGTAAAGGGACCCGATAGTCATTTCCTTAATTTTTGTGTATTTGCATTTAATACTTGATTAATTCAAATACACATTAATTAATTGTCAAATTGAGATATTTGACTAATATCATAAAAGAATATATGTATTTAATATTTAATGTAAATATTATACATATATTTAATATATTTGTATTTAATTAATTAATTAATTAATTAATTGTTAAATGATTAAATTAATTAAAGTATAGATATTTTAAAGTTATGATATTTGTTTTGATGGCTAAGTTGCAATTGTTGACTTGGTTGAAAATATCATTAAAATGTAATGATCATTTTAACAAGTTGGCAAATTGAAATTCAAATGAAATGAAAACAAAATGTCTTGATATTTTCCCTAGCCAAATTCGGCCAAGGCAAGATGTGAGCAAGTATATATTGTTTCTTTTATTTTAGGGTTTAGATAACCTAATACACTTTATCAAAACTCCATTAAAACAAAGCAAAGAAGGTAGAGAGAAAGAAAAAGAAAAATCAAAGAAAAACTTGGAATTTAGTAAGTATTTCCAACCTTCCATTAGAGAGTAAATTGTTCCTCTTGTTGTGGCTTCACTTGGTGATGTTCTTAAGTTTTACTATTCTTTATTTTTGTGTTCTTGATGGATGAAAGTTTGATGAAGGGGTTAAGCATGTATGAAGTTAGAAGAATGTTACTAGTGTAGTAGTAAGCAATTTTTTCATGGTTTTAGAACCTTGTTGCCATTCTAGAGTTATTGACCCACTCTTAAATGACCTAGAATTGTTCTATAGTTGTTTCATTATGGTGAGGCTTGATTGTAATGGAAGAAACATGATTGAAGCATTGGATTTTGTTAATTTGGTCTAATTTGTCCAATTTGAAGAAATTGAAAAATTAGGGTTTAAGACCACTTCCAAATTTGGGGATTTTCATTTATATGGTGTATATGGATGTGTATAAGATGCATGTAAAATATTAGGTTGATTGGATTTTGTCTTAATGTGTTTTGAACATTGGAAGTGCAAAATGCACAATTTTCTCACCATGGAGGGCTCTCGGCTTTAGGCCAAAATTTGGGAAATTTATTTTGAAATTTGAATTTCAATATGTATGACATGTTAAATTCATATATGTAATGATTTAGAATCATCCAAAATCGTTTCGAACAATTTCGGATTAAAATAAACAAATTGTTATGTTTAAGGGTAATTCGGTAAATTCACATAAATTTGATTTAATATGTTTTATTTCATAATTTGATTATTGGATAATAAAATAAATTAGTTTATTTTATTAATCCGAGAAAAAGTTTTAAAATCGGAAAATTATGTTTTTCCACGTTTTCGCTACGTTACCGTATTTAGCCCCTAAAACCCCTATAAGACCGGCATACTGGTACCCTAAACCGGCATACCGATGGACCTGCTCTGTTTTGTAAGCTTTCTGGAACCGACACAGATCTTACTGGTACTATACCGATCTACCATATCGATCCACCTCTGTATTGTATAGCTACTGGAATCGGCATATACCATACCGGTGAGCTTAAATTTTACATAGCTACTGGAACCGGCAAGGACCATACCGGTCATCATACCGGTGTCTATACCGGTATAACGAATATATTCAAATGATAATATAGTCGTTGCTTTTTTCAGACCGGCATACCGGTGTCTGGAGATCGGCATACCGGTCTCAGACAGAGCTGTTGGGGGCAATTTGCATTTTACTATCAATTGAGTCCCAAATTCATTTTTGCCATTAAACAACACCTTTATACAATTTATTATAAGGCAAAAATAGAGAGTTTACTAAACCTTCATAATCATACACTCCCATTCATCAAGCTCACACACTACACCTTCATATTATTAGTAGTGAGTTTAGAACACTTGGGTAAGCAACTCACATCTTGAATCTTCAATGAGTGCCCAAGTGTATTTTTCCTTAAATCTTTCTATCAAATACTTGTGGTTGTGAAATCCTTTTGTGAGTGAGTATACTCAAAAGGGTGATTGTAAAGGTGAGTGAGTGAGCCTACGTATAAAACTCATTGTTAGAGGTTTGGAGTAAACCTACCGTGTAAAACTTTTGGATGCGGGTGAGCCACGAAAAACACATTGTAAGTTGTGGACTCAACTTAGTGGAAATCTTAAAGTGCGGCTTGGAGGGAGTGAACATAGACATTGTTGGTCGAACCACTATAAATCACAGTGTTATTTTCTCTATCCCTAAACTCTTTACTTATTACAAGTTTTATAACTTTGGTGATTTTGATGATCCTTGCATAAATTTTACATTATATGACAGTAGGGGAGAAATATATGAAAATATTATGTGTGCATGCTTATAACTTTTTTGATATGTTTTATGCACATATATTAATTGGTATATCATAGAGCTTAAGTTTTGCTTCTCCATCATTTTTGATAATGTTAAATGAGAGAAATCATATGAATGAGATTTAAAATTTATATACCTTCACCCTTCTATTAAAGCGGAACAAATTTGTATTAATGTGTTTGTCTAAGTTTTATAAAGCTATATTGAAGACAATCACACATTGAGGGATGGCTAATATTAAGGAGGAGCAAAATCATCAAGCAAAATCGTCAACAAATTTGGAACTCTCAAAGGTCACAAGTTTTTAAGTTACCATCATCAAAGAGGGGGAGATTATTAGCGACATATTCTCAGGACAGATTTTGATGATGCAACACTAGAAGTCTTCGACGCGTATTAGCAGACATTATAAAAAGATGTCGAAGCATATTGGTGATAAAGAGCAATGACTGTGAAGACTCAAGCGACAAATGAACAATATCATGTGTAGTCTTAGCTTATGGCTCTCTTTGTAAGTGAGTTGTTAAATTAAGTCTCTAAGGTCATAGGACATATGCACATTTATAGATGCATTAGAGTGATGTGCAAAATGATTTTAACTTTCAAATTTTGACATTTTGGCACTGAGACCGCCATATCGGTCTCCACACCGGCATACCGGGGTCATTGCTTTATTCTGAGCAGTTTTGCATCACCTCTGGAACCAGACTACTCCATACCGGTCACTCTGTTGTTTATATAACTATCAGAATCGGTCTAGAGCATACCGTGTTGGGGGCAGATGGGGAACCCTTAAGGTCGAATCGGAGCCCGGCATAGCGGAACTGGGTCTAACACATGATATCAGGTATGGGTGTAATTTTAAATAATTTAATGAAATACTATATTCCATTACGAAATATTATATTTCATTACGACTGTATAGGAAAAAACCGGGACTGAATCGGAGTTCGAAAACTTAAAAATGGAGAAAAATAAAATTTGGTACGCTCGCGCTACAGTACGCGCACATATTGTAGCATCTGTCTCAAAACCTTTTTTTAATTTTTTTATTTCATTTGTTTCTCAAATGTCCAGAGAGCTGAAGGAATTAAGGTTTTCAACCCTAAATCATTCCAACCTTCCCTAAACACTTCCAAAAGACCCAAAATAAATTTTAACATCAAAATCAACATTAACACATGTTATAGAATAAAAATCAAATTTTTTAAAAATATCAAATATTTTTTACAAAAACATAAATTTATTCTAAATACGCACTTGCATAAATTTTGAATCTAAAACACAAACCGAATTAGAATCCCACAATGAAGTGACTCGTGAACAATTTTAGGTCACCAAAAGGTGGTCAAGTGATTCTAGAAAGGTAGTCATAGCTCTACGCTTCATCTAGAGTTCCAAACTCTAATTTTATATCTATATCTAACATAAATATTTTGACCCAATTACAAGTATATTGTGTTTATACATCCAAAATATTTTAACATAATTAATTAGCATAATTTCAACATCAAGTTATGTTATTATGTATCTAATACATAATTCATCACTATATGTCTCACTAATGAAAACTCACTAATGAAAAACATAGTTTTTGGAGAAGATCAAACTTACATAGCAAGGTTGATTTAAAAATCCAATCTACTTCTCTTTGTTGAAATATTGTGGAGAAATTCCAAAGTTAGCAAGCTTGTCTCCAAGGTCCAATCTTAATTCCAATGCTAGCAAGTTTCACTCCAAGATCCAATCTTGATTTCTCCTAATTGAAATGTTGTACATATCTCACAAAGTTTCTCTAATCACTTCTCTAACTTAGGCTAATTTCTCTAATTTTTGCTTGTATTTAGCTTTCTCATGCTTAATTAAAACATTCCTAAAGCTTGCTATTTATAGCAAAACTTAGGTAATTTTTAAGTAATAAAAATTATAATCAACTTTTAGGTGGGCTTAATCTAATTTATCTAAATATGTATAATTAGGTGTGACTAATTTTCATTGTCTACCACTTTGATTTAATCCAATTAAATCAAGACAATGATTAGGAAATGAATTAGTTCAATGTATGTCACTTTGATTTAATCCAATTAAATCAAGCCAAAACCACATATTATTACATACTTATAATTACCATAATATCCTCAAATGGTAGAGATAATTATGATTTCATAATTAAGCCCTTGTGTAATTATTGAATTAATTCAATTAGGTCAAAGTAAATAATGAATGTTATCCACTAACACTTGATTATTTTAGTTTATAATTATAATATTGAATATTATCTTTTATCAAAATTGATAGGCTACCCAAGTGCTCAATGTTGACACTTCATATTGAGGCTCTCTAAGTTCAGACACGTTCGTCTTATAAGCCTAGCTAACATGTACGCAATTCGGCCATCTCTGAATTCGCGAAGAGCATGAACGACATTTCTAAACTATACAAGTCGAGGTCATCACATATGTTTAACAATCTCTCCGTCGTAGGCTATCCGAGTTGTGCTTTCGAAAAAATAGAATACACCGTCAAGTTTCCGAGGTGGACATCTCATGTTGACATGTCCATGATTCTTCATAACTGATGCGATCCACCCTAGGTGATTGACTTTGCCCAAAGCTTTAAGAATCATGACTTTACTCACATGGATACCTAAACCCCTTATGGTACACATTCGGGCCGACGGATCCTATCTTGTTTCGCACTTGATTACTTAGTGCATCGGTCCACACCAAACGAACATCTAGAGGCCAGTCCATGAAAAGTTTCTGACATACATGGCATTAAAGTGTGGAGGATCTCACACAAAATCAATGTTATCCTATAGTCAAAGGATTACATATGCAACTCGACTCGAGGAGATTTCTATTGACGGTGGTGTGTACTTCCAACTATTAGGAATCACATATGAGACATTCATGGTACATCGGTCCAACCTATACCCACACGTCTACACGAGTTTCCAAAACTCAAGGTACATCGGGTTAAACCATTGGAACTCCAATTCCAATATATGACATGTGCTAGTCTTATAGGTTATATGAATTCGACTATATTCCAAAACCAACGACTAGGAATATATATACTATAAGAATAATTTATAATAGTAATACTTATCACAATGTCGGACCACCTAGTGTCCAATATTACTACAAGATTATTCTAAGATTGATATCATTCATAGCATATCTATACATCAATCTAATACGCATAATGACAATACCATTAATAAGATATGAAATGAAAATATAGTTATTTTATTAATAAATAATAAAATATATAATTCGGATTGGTACTCCAACCACCAACTCCAACATACCAGTCTCCATATCAGTCAACCTTCATGTCTTACATGCTCTCGAAAACTGGCACAGACCATAACGATCCCCATACCGATAAACACACCGACATACCAGCTTCCATACCGATCAGTATTTCGATATAGCGCTTGAATTCTCAACGGTAATATAGCTGTTATACTTTGGCAGATAGGCATACCGGCCTCTGCAAGCCGGTATACCGGTCTCAGACTGAACAGTTAGGGTATTTTACATATTCACTATATATTGAGCCCCCAAATTCATTTTTGCAGATAACTTGAACCTTCATACAATTTCTTCTAAGGTAAAAACAGAAAGTTTATGAAACTTTCATTATCATACACTCTCATACTCAAGCTCACACATTACACCTTCATATCATTAGTAATGAACTTATATTTCTTGGGATAGCAACTCACACATTAAATCTTCTTATCTTTTGTGAGTGCTCAAATGAATTATAAAAACTTCATATTCAAACACTTGAGGTTGTGAAATCCCTTTGTGAATGTGTATACTCAAAATGGTGGATTGTAAAGGTTTGTGAGTGAGCCTATGGAGAAAACTCATTGTAAAGGTTTAAGAGTGAACTTAAGTATAAAACTCTTGTATAAATGTTTGGAGTGAACCTATGAGACAAAACTATTGGTTGTGGGTGAGCCACAGAAATCTCGGTGTAAGTTGTGGATTCAATTTAGTGGAAAGCTTCAAGCGCGACTTGGGGGAGTGAATGTAGGCACTGTTGGCCGAACCACTATAAATCAACGGTGTCAATTTCTCTATCATTAAACTCTTTACTTATTGCAAGTTTTATTTTATATACGTTTTTTGTTTAGAAACTTACATTTAGGCGATATATATATTATAATTAAGAAAATTGACATAAGTTTAATTGGTAAAGCTACTAGTTTAATAGCGTAAAATAGAAAAGAATTTTTATTTCCGCATATTTATGCCATTACTCAATTCACCTCATCTTAGGTATAGATTGTTTGTTTGTTGTGCACTTGTATCAAATTTCACAAATAAAGACAAAAAATTTATGTCTTTTAACTGAATGTGAATTGTAAGGTATAGACATGAGTCTAGCCGTGTGTGTGCATATATATACATATATTCGGTCAGGTTCAGTTAAAGTTCATGTGAACTGTAGGGGTAGATAAAGATAAAAAAAAAATCTTTTATTTTTTAGTTGAATATAAATGGTAATATGTGAACTGTAGGGATAGATAAAGATAAAAAATATCTTTTAGACAAAAGTATATGATGACCTTAATCATATCAATATGCCAAATAATAATGCATCTTAAAACATTTGTAAGACATCAGGTCTATCCTTTGTCTCCATTCAGTTAATGACCAAGTACGTCCCTTTACACAATATCTATCAATCACATAAAAATTAATAGTAACGGTGATTTAAAGCCAGCATCTAAAAAGCTTTAAGATGATCATGTTAAATCACCAATTATATTATTCTTCAGGCTTTTTTTTTTTTTTCCTAAAGTAAACCTTTTATTTGTTTGGCATAAAAGATCAAGATCCTTTTGCATGATTGCAATAAAACAAAGAAACAAAAAAAAAAAAAAAAAAAATAAAAAAAATTCATCCCTACGTGTAGCCATTGAAGCTTAAATTACAAAATTTTGAATGCTACGATTTAGTTGTATATGATTTAAGATTTCACCTTGATGTCTTGAGTTCAAATTCAGAAAATGTGTTTTTTGTAAGAGTCTGAGACAGTTAGAAATTTTACATATTCCGTTTAAACCCGAAAGGAATAATTTGAGGATAGAATTTTCAACGATATAAAAAAAAAAAAAAAAAAAGTTAGGTGACGAGTTGCGATTCTTTTTTCAAAACGTTGCTCATTCAAGTATCAAGTGGCTGCTGAGCTGCCATCTCAAAAAAAAAAAACTTATCTGCACGTGGCATAATACAAGTCTACAAACCTTTATAGCTAAATTGACCCAACATTTTAAATTATTTAATTTATTTTCAATTTTTTGGACTTGAAAAAAATAAAAGAAAGCTTGATTTGGCTTTCTTGTAGCAGTTGTCAAAAACCTAATATAATATATTTATATTAATAAAGACCACATGTCACATAATGTATATGTGACCATAACGGGCCCTTTTGACCTACAAAACAATTAACTAAATGATCAAAATATTTATATAATAATTATTAATAGCAAGGCCACGACTTCAACTATCTCACTTATTTATCTATTTTCCTTACAAGAATTATCCACGTTTACAAAATTCTAAAACCAAATAAACCCAACATTGATTACATATAGAACAATCTAGTTTATGAAACCTCACAGAATTTACCCACCCAATCATCGTCCTACTCCTACATATTAATCAAAGATATCCAAATCATAGCAAGAGATTTTTGAATCTTTTCATATATAATTTTCTATAATAATAATAGTTTTGATTCATCTATGACGTACTGAAATGAATATGCAAATAATTCTTTAAAGACTTGATCTATAATAATTTTATCAAATGAGTATAGAGTCGGAACGCTATCATCTCTTTTATTCTAATCTTAAAATTATAGAGTATATGTAAGTTCGGCTCCGATACCAATTATAATATTGTCCCGACCTATAACATCCTCATCAAAGGAGTATAGAATCGGAACACTACCAATCCTTTTATTCTAACCTTAAAATTTCTCAAACGTTTAAACAAATAACCCAATATTCTATAGGTCGGGATGTTATATTTTCAAATTTATCTTAAAGAAATGAGCCTATCTAAGTATACCGATGGCGATTATATATTTGTAATACCATTTTCTTCTATGAAAAAAATAAAAAATAAAAAATAAAAAATCCTAAGTCCATGAATTGAATTAAAACTTGTAAGTTATTACTTATTATATACATAGATGAGATGTCCTTGAGTGAAAGAAACCCTAATCGGAAAATCAACAAAAAAAGAAAAAGAAAAAGGAAATGAATACCGGAAAAAAAAAAAATGCTAACGTGTTAATACATTACACACAACTTTTTCTCTCTTTCCCCATCTCCCTAATGTTTTGACAAAATTCCGGCCTAACTTAAGGACACGTGTTCACGTGTGAGCACGTGTCCGACACCCCGAGCTGACGTGGCTTACAACACGCGTGGAAAACGCTAAACTTTCTAAAAAACGTTTCTAGAAGATTTGTCGAGGTTAGGACACGTGTCCACTCCAACGGCGGTGACTCACTTTTGTTTTTAGTGGTGGTTCATGCACCCAAGGAAATACTCACTTTTATATACTCCCCGGATAAGGTAGGCCGCTTGATGGGGGTACGTGTCAACATTTAAACGGTGATCAACTGGACTGGGACCCACTCCTGTAATATACTTCCCTATATAGACCCCATATCGCCGATTTGTTAAAAAAAAAAAAGAAAGAAAAATAAAATATTCATTTTCTTGAATTTCCTCCTCTCTCTCTTGCTTTGCTTTCACAGCTTTTGGCTTAGCCTTTTAGATATTCATTGTTAGCTTGAAAATGGGCGTACCCGAGACCGATCCGCTTTCACAATTGAACTTGCCTCCCGGTTTCCGGTTTTACCCGACCGATGAGGAACTTCTAGTTCAATACCTCTGTCGCAAAGTTGCTGGCCATCATTTTTCTCTGCAAATTATCGGTGAAATTGATTTGTACAAATTCGACCCGTGGGTGCTACCAAGTGAGTAATCAAATTCAATAACCTTTAGTTTTTTTCTCTCTTAATTTTGTATTAAAATAAAATTATGAACTAATGGTGATGGGTTTGTGGTGGTGGTGTTGCAGGTAAGGCAATATTTGGAGAAAAAGAATGGTTCTTCTTTACCCCTAGGGACAGAAAATACCCAAACGGGTCAAGGCCCAATAGAGTTGCCGGGTCTGGGTATTGGAAGGCAACAGGAACTGACAAGGTAATCACAACTGAAGGTCGTAAAGTTGGTATCAAAAAAGCTCTTGTTTTTTACGTCGGCAAAGCTCCAAAAGGCACCAAAACCAATTGGATCATGCACGAATATCGCCTCATGGAAAATTATCGCAAAAATGGCAGCTCCAAGGTAAAATATAAAATTACCATAATGCCCTTTTCTTCCATATATAGCAGATTATAAAACATGAACATTTTTCACTAACTGTTTTTTTTTTTTAAATTTGGGTTTTGCAGTTAGATGAATGGGTTCTGTGCAGAATCTATAAGAAGAATTCGGGATCACAAAAACCATTAACGACAAGTTATTCAAGCAAAGAGCACAGTAATGGTTCTTGTTCATCCTTATCTTCTCATCTTGATGATGTGCTGGAGTCTTTACCAGAAATTGATGATCGATTTTTCGCTTTGCCACGTATGAACTCACTCAAGAATTTGCAGCAAGACGACAAGATCAATAATTTGCACCATCTGGGTTCGGGTAATTTTGATTGGGCGAATCTCGCGGGTCTTAACTCGGTGCCCGAACTCGTCTCCAGTGGGCATACGACTCAGAGTCAAGGGGTGGCTAGCTATACAAACAATAATGACTTTTATGTCCCTTCAATGTCCCAAATGTGCCATGTTGACTCCGGGAGGGTTGGTCATTCGGTGGAAGAGGAGGTTCAAAGTGGTTTGAGAAATCAACGAGTTGATAACTCGGGGTTCTTTCAGCAAAACTCAGACGTTTCGACTCAACCGAGCTTCTCTAACCTAGTTACACAGTATGGATTCAGATATCCGACCCAGGATAGTGGGTTTGGGTTTAGACGTTGAAAAATGGATCTAACAAAACCCGAACATACGATGCATATTATGATTTTGGATAAAAAGGATAAGTGAAAGACGAATTGTGAACTCAAAGCGTTTTGAGTTCGAATCTCTGTGGAGGTTGATACATGTGATTTGTGAGTTTAGGATGGTTAGAAAAAGAAAAAAGAAAAGTTAGGAGGCAATTGTGTAAATATTGGAATTCATTGGGCTAACTTTTCGGCTTGGGGGTGGGGTTGTAATAATAGTAGTAGAGAATGGGCAAAATTGTATTTGCACTTTGCTGCTGGCCACAGGTGGAAGAAAGAACCAAATAGAAGCACAAATCATTGTACAGTTTGATCTCACATTTCAATTAGGATGTGTAATGTCAAGTAAAGTTTGTGGGATTCCACAAAGTTCATATTATTGACGGTCGATTATTATTTTATTGTGATTTTTTTTTTTTCCTTGTGTTTTGATTTTTCTTTTGTTCACAATCAACAACAATTTGATGTGTAAAGTTGAAATGTTGGGAGTATTTGCTGTTTAATCATGTGATGAGTGATGAATGATGATGATGATGATGATGATGTGATGTCTAGGGTTTGTCCTCCTTTCGTCTAAAAACGGTTTTTTGGGTTAATGAGAGGAGATAAAAAAATGTAAAGCATAATGAAATTTTAATAAGATGAGATGAAATTTAATGAGACGAGATTTAATGAGTTGGGGATATTTGTCTAAAAAATAACGGGATAGAGTTGAGATGAATTTTTATCTCAATTTTATAAATAAGACGAGACCAATTTCGTGACATTGCCGCCCTCTCTAGTGTCCATGTAATACAACAAATTATGCATGCAGTAGTAAAAGAGTTGGGATTTTAAAATTAATTAGTTTATAACCTGCGCGATACGTAGATTCATTTTAATTTTTGATGTTTGATTTGTGATTGTAATTTTTATTCAATTAGTATTAACTTATTTATTTAAATTTATTTCTATCGGAATTCAATCGATATTAACTTATTTATTTTATATTATTTCTATTAAAATGTTGGAGTTTATATCTAACATTGAGACTTCTTGGATGAGATGTAAGTTGAAAAAACATCGGGTCTTCCTTTTTAAAAGACATTCTTTTTAATTTTCAGTTTAATCTTGAATTCGAAGTTTTCTTATATGTTGTTCATTGGTGATTGTATCACCCGTTAGTTTACATATTAACTTTGCACTGATAATCAAACAAATTGACATAATATCAACATAAGTTACATGATTAAGACACCCGCATTTACTTTGATGGCTACTGGAGGAGAGAATATTTTGAGATTGAATATAAACTATTTGTTATTTAGTAACATAAATTAAAATCTCCTTAAAACAATATTAAGCAATTAACTTTTTTTATTGGTTCTCCAATTGAGAATTGTCCTAAAACAAAACTACAAAATGCCAAAATTAATGACCCAACAACTCATTGATAATATTAAGTAGTGTGTCCAAACAGACAACAATGCAAAATAATAATAAAACTTCAAAAATATTTTTTTAGAAGATGACAAAGGAATTTAAGTAGGATATAATAACCACTAATTCTTATTGCATGTATATACATCAGTGACCTTACAATATTATGATGAGAATAAATTGCATATGTCAAGTAAACTCACTTACTTCTCACAATAATTAAACAACTAAAAAAAAAAAAAAATTTATGCTTGTTCACTTGTGTTATTAAGTAAGGTTATAAACACTTATAATACCAATAATGTCATGCCTGCTGATGAATAAAAAGTTAAAAATATCATGCATTAGAAAAGAATCTTAATAAATAATTAGGTAAAATATTATATAGGGATGTATTAACTGTTATAATTTCTCTAATATATATAGTAATAGAGGATGAGAGACATGTCTCTTAATTCTCTAATATATATATAGTAATAGAGTAGGAAAGACATGTCCCTTAAGTAGTGTCTTATGGGAAAGACACAATGATGAAGGTACATGTCCTCTACATTGGAAGGATGCAACTCTAGACCATCTTAGGCTTTAGGAAATGGTATAACCCTTAGGAAGATTACACCATAAGCCAAATGGTGTTTTCAAAGGCACCGCTTTGATTCATTTGAGAACATTCAGAAATCCCAACACTAACAAGTGATTCATAAGTGAGTCAAGTTAAAAGAGAGAATTTCCACTATTTTTCCTTGTTCAAGTTCTTGTGAAAGGAGTACCTCTTCTACAAGAAGCATCCAAGTAATCATGAGAGAAAGTTAGCCACAAGACATTCGTTGAGCACTCGACTTGGATTCTGTTTTTATCATCTTCAACTTCTCCAGTTTTTTTTTTTTCTAAGTTTCATGGTTAAGTTCTGATTTTTAGTATGTTAATTGATTAATGCATGTTAAATTTGTTTAATGACACATATTATCCAACAATCTTAAGAACTTATTATATTTTAAGTGTTGTCATATGAAATTTACATGTTTTAATTGTCAATTTTCTAGAAAATATGTTATGTGCATGAAAAATGTGCATAGGCGTTCGAACGCCCAACGAACGCGTAGGTAAAAATTATGGTTTTCACAGTTTCGTTCGAACGTGTCTTCAAACGCAACTCGAACGCCAGTCTTCTGCTAAATAACGTTCGAACGCGTTTACGAACGCAACACGAACGTGATCTCTCTGGAAAACTTTGTTCGAACGCGTTTACGAACGCAACACAAACCTTGAACTCTCTGGACAAATTCGTTCGAACGCGTTTACAAATGCTACACGAACGTGACCTCACTGGAAAGTTTCGTTCGAACGAAATAACGAACGTGACACTAACGAAATTAATTCTGGAATCAATTTTAGATTCAAAAATAACAACATAAACTTAGATTAATTTATATTACCATGGCATATATACAATAATGTTAACTTAGTAAAATCATATATTGTATTATTATAGGTTTAAGTTAATATTAGGGTGTTCAATTATCACAAGCATACACATAGTGATAAAGTTGAAAATTAATTGTGTGTTGCACATTTGGCTGAGAATTAAAAGTGTAACTTTACACAAGTAATTCTGCCCAAGCTTGATTGTATAAATATACACATATTTATTATTGTATTGTAAATTGAAGTGTAATACTAAGTTTGAATGTCTAAGATATTCTATTGAAAAAGTGGTTAAATGATATTATATCAACAAGGCGATAAGAGCCTAAGTGGGCAGAGATTTAAGTGGTTACTCCGAACCCCCCTCGTCCTCTGGGAATTTCCTTTATTCATTTATTATAAGAAACCTTAGTCGTAAATTCAAAGACTTGTGTTATTTGGTACTACCGTCCAATATAACAACGAGTAGATTCTTAGTATATCACTTAAACAAGATCATACGTTTGATCGTTGTGTAATTTATCTTTTGTAGACTTGTTGATTACTGTTGGTTTTCCAGTTACACATGGCTAGTGGAAATATCACAGTACTAGTCGCTCATGGGGAGAAACCGAAAGATTTTGGTGGAGCAAACTTTAAACAATGACAGAGCAAAATATTATTCTATTTGCAACATTGTAGTTGGCTAAGTACATTCTATTTCTGATAAGTTTGTACTGACCAAGAACGATGTCTAAGTAGTAAAAGGATACCTCGCTGAGGGCCTTTTCAAGTTCAATGTAATGACTGTCAATCGACACAGTGCTAATAATAAAGCTACATCTTTCGCTTATATTATTGAGTCACAAAATGTATGACATTGGAGATTAGGACATGTTAATTATGATACAATGCGTAAATTAATTAACATGGACTTTATACCTAAATTTAAAATTGATAACCAACATAAATATGAGGCATGTGTTGAAGCAAAAATACATAGAGCATTATTTAATTCCATAGAATGAAGTTCTGAACCCTTGGAACTTGTACACTCTGATGTGTGTGATATGAATATCGTGCAAAAAAAAAGGCGGTAAAAAGTATTTTGTCACTTTTATCGATGATAGCACAAGATTCTGCTATATGTATTTGCTGAGGAGCAAAGATAAAGCTATTGAGAGCTTATACATTATAAGAACAAAGTTGAAAATCAACTTGACAAGAAAAATAAAAAAATAAGGAGTGATAGAGGAGGTGAATATGTGTCACCATTTGGTGAATGTTGTTATAATCATGAAATTATTCACCAAACTACTGCTATTTATTCGCCTCAATAAAACGAGATTGCGGACGCAAAAATCGAACATTGAAGGAAATGATGAATGCCATGTTAACAAGCTCTGGTTTACCCCAGAACTTGTGGGGGGAAGCCTTACTTTCCGATAACTACGTTCTGAACAAGCTACCTCACAGAAGATTGGACAAGACACCATATGAATTATGGAAATGTCACATACCTTCCAACAAATATCTGAAGGTGTGGAGGTGTCTCGCCAAAGTGATAGTTCATAACCCTAAGAATGTTAGAATATGACCCAAGACTGTTG
The DNA here is from genome assembly GCA_019454045.1 of Zanthoxylum bungeanum. Classification (NCBI taxonomy): domain Eukaryota; kingdom Viridiplantae; phylum Streptophyta; class Magnoliopsida; order Sapindales; family Rutaceae; genus Zanthoxylum; species Zanthoxylum bungeanum. Next base: position 7,268 of record SKCR01041837.1, on the reverse strand, counting down.
ATTGTATATTCATTGAATATGTTCACAACAATAGTGCGTATCGATTCTTGGTACATAAATCTGAAATTCCTGACATCAATCCAAATATGATAATTAAGTCAAGGAATGCGACATTCTTTGAAGAGACATCTCATTGTAAGGAAAGACAAAGAACATAGTCTCTCAAAAGAATTATTGATACTGTCAAAGGTAGTGATCAAGTTGACCAAAAATCAGATCAACATGAAAAATATTGAGGAAATTGAACCTAGACGTAACAAAAGAGCTAGAACGTCTAAGTCATTTGGACCTGATTTTCTAATATATTGTTAGACAATTAGCCTTAAACTATAAAGAATCAATATCTTCGTCGGAGGCACCTTTGTGGAAAGAAGCTATCAATAGTGAGATTGATTTCATCCTACAAAACTATAATTGAGAGTTGGTTGATATTCCTCCAGGTTGTAAGCCATTGGGCTACAAATGGATATTCAAACGGAAGATGAAACCAGATAGATCAATAGATAAATACAAGACAAGACTTTTCATAAAAGGTTATGGACAAAAATAAGGCATTGATTACTTTGATACTTATTCACTAGTGACTCGTATCACATCAATAAGAATGCTCATAGCCATAGCAACTATATTTGGTCTTGAAATACATCAAATGGATGTGAAGACGACATTCTTAAATGGATAACTAGATGAAGATATTTACATAGAACAAACATAAGGTTTCAATGTTCCTGGACAAGAACAAAAGGTATGCAAACTTGTAAAATCCTTATATGGATTAAAACAAGCACTTATAATATGGCATGAAAAATTTGACAAAGAGATGTTGTCAAGTGGGTTCAAAATCAATGAGTGTGATAAATGTGTATACACCAAATCAACTAAAAAAAGATATGCCATTGTGTATCTCTACGTAGACGATATGCTAATAATTGGTAGTAATCATGAGATGATTCAGTCTACCAAGAAAGTATTGACCAGCAAATTTGATATGAAAGATTTAGGAGTAGCTGATGTGATCTTAGGAATTAAGATTTCCAGAATATCAGAGGGGTATATATTATCTCAGACTCATTATGTTGAGAAGATACTTGAGAAATATAATAAATGAGATCTAAATGTGGCTAGAACTCTTGTAGATCTAACTCTTCATTTATTAAAGAATACTGGCTCAAACGTATCGCAATTAGAATATTCGAGAATCATCAGAAGTCTGATGTATCTCACAAATTGCACACGACCTGATATCACTCAAGCTGTAAACAGACTTAGCAGATATATGAGCAATCCAGGACATAACCACTGGAAGCAATAGTAAGAGTTTTGAGGTATCTGATAGAAACTTCAAAATATGGTCGACATTATACGAGATATCATGTTGTTCTAGAGTGATACAGCGATGCTAATTGGATATCTGATACATTGGATTCCAAATCTACGAGTGGATTTATTTTCACACTTGGTGGTGCAGCCGTGTCATGGAAATCCTCGAGGCAAACATGTATTGTCCGGTCTACTATGGAATCAGAGTTCATAGTATTAGAGAAAACAACGGAAGAAGCGGAATGATTTTGAAATTTCGTAGAGGATATTCCAAATTGGCCAAAATCAGTGCCAGCGATAAGCATACATTGTGATAGTCAATCGGCTAGTGGGAGAGCCAAAAATATAATGTATAATGGTAAGTCTCGACACATACGTCGCAGAAATAATACCATACGATAACTGCTCTCAAGTGGCATAATTTCGATAAATTATGTCAAATCAAAGGAAAACCTAGCGGATCCACTTACTAAAGGTTTGCCTAGAGAGAAAGTTGAGAAGTCATCGAGGGGAATGAGCTTGAAGCCTATAAATTAAGAATTGTCAATGTGGAAACCCAACCTAGCTGACTGAAGATCCCAAGATCTAGGTTCAAAATGGACAACCGAAACTTTGTGGAATTCAAAATAAGCACTATAGAGTTTTATACTCTTTCCTATTCCTGTAATGACGCATAGTGTTGTATGTCAAGGTTATGATAAACTAAGGCTTTTAATGATCACTATATTAGGAGAAGAGTCTTAATGAAGGTAAATGCATATTACCTCTTTATAGTAGATCACTTATTCCAAGTAAGAAGTACTGAGGCCGCTTCCATGGGAGTTTTTAAAGGCTAAATTCTCTAAAGTGCTTGATGAATCCAGGACCAATGTTCATGACCGAAATGAAACAACCGTAGAACAAGAAATGATCTAAGTAAAGCTCTGTGTTGCCAATTGTCTTGATTTACACCAACGGAAGAACAGTTCAAGACTATGAGTCACTGGTTTGCTAAGTAAATCTGATTGTCATTCACTAGGAAAGGTCAAGGCGAAAGCTACCTATTTCGATGCAGTTTTATTTCACGGAAACTCTCTTAAGTGTTTGTATTGATATTAGAGAATTTTGGGGGATTGTTATAAATTCTCTAATATATATAGTAATAGAGTAGGAGAGACATGTCCCTTAAGTAGTGTCTTATGGGAAAGACACGATGATGAAATGACATGTTCTTTACATTGGAGGGATGCATCTCTAGACATTCTTAGGCTTTAGGAAAGAGTATAAACTTAGGAGGGTTACATCATAAGCCAAATGGTGTTCTCAAAGGCACCCCCTCATGTCTATATAAAGGAGGATCTTGGCTTCATTTGAGAACATCCAGAAATTCCAACACTAACAAGTCATTCATAAGTGAGTCAAGTTAAAAGAGAGAGTTTCCATCATTTTTCATTGTTCAAGTTCTTGTGAAAGGAGTGCCCATTTTACAAGAAGCATCCAAGTAATCCCGAGAGAACGTTAGCCACAAGACATCAGTTGATCACCGAGGCGGGGCTAATAAGTTCTTAAGGACGGAGGCAACTCGACTTGGATTCTGGTTTTACCATCTTCAACCTCTTCAAGTTTTTTTTCTTCTAAGTTTCATGGTTTAAGTTCTGAATTTTAGTATGTTAATTGATTAATGCATGTTAAATTTTTTTTAATAACACATATTATCGAACATTAACATGACAATTCAATTAAAAAATTGACTAGAAGGCTACAACTCACCATGTATAGAGAATTCAAAAATGCTAAGCATACATACATTTTCCCAGCTTTCATCTCAACTCTCTCACTGAGAGTTGAGATGAACTTCGGGAAAAATGTGTGTATGTATATCATTATCCTAGATAATTGTGTTCAATTTCAACTCCCCCTATATAGAAATTGCCTAAAAAATATTACTTCATGAAATCAAATAACAAATGGAAATTCATTCTTCAGCAATTGTTAATCCTACATAAAATTGACATGAAAAAAATCATCATTTAATATAAATAATTATGATTATGATTAAATTTTTTTTTTTAAAAAAAAAATAGAGATAGTGGCTTATTTATATTCCAATGAATTTGGAAACGATAAAGTCTACCCCTAGAACTTGTAATTGGAGATAGATCGACGAAAGAGAATCGAAGAAAATGAGTGATTGTAGAAGTTTTTTTAAAAAAATGACAGAGTACGCTGATAGAGGAAGAGCCATAATACATTAGAGTAGACCCGGCCGGCGGTTAGGTTCCGGTTCGGAACCGAACCGAACCGGCCGGTTACCGGTTCCACAAGTGTGGAACCGGAACCGAAAACCGAACCGGAACCGAACCGTTCGGTTCCGGTTCGGTTCAGTTCCTTTTTTTTTAATTAATTAAAATAAAAAAATGAGATTAAATTATAAAAAAAAAAAAAATTATTACATTGAAGAGCTTGAGCTTAAATTTTTAAAAATTTAAGTTGCCTACGTATCCTCCAAGGGTAGAGGAATCAAAGCTCACGTAGTTCCATTACAAGTTTTAGTCTTTTAGACATATCCCCTTTGTAAATTATAATTTTACAATTATCAATCATCATTATCGGTTGATCCTTCGGCTCCGGTTCCGCTTGCACTTGTTGCAGAAGCATTATCGAACAAATCTTCACAATCATCGGGGGCATCTTCTTGTTGTCTCAGATCAGCTCGAGTCCAATCATCCACACAAGCTGTTGCTTCTAGAGTGCTTGGATGTAATGAAGATCGCCTAGCTTCCAATATATTACCTCCCAAGCTGAAGGCTTGCTCAACCGCAACGGTGGAAATAGGTGCTGCCAAGATCTCTTTAGCAATAATAGATAAAACATGATATATATTTTGATGCCGGTTCCACCATTCAAGGATTTTAAAATTTTTACTGCATAAACTTTCATTAGAAAACTCAAAATTGTAGATAAATAATTATCTAATTCAGGGTTATTAGTTGTCGTATCCCTAGCTTTTTTATTTCGTTGCAATAACCAACGATCCCTTGCGCTAAGTCTTGTTTGAATTACCGGTTCGCTACTACTAGATTGACCTAATGTTCCTAAGTTATATCTTACAATATAATCATTAAATAACTCAATTAAATCATTTCTTAATTTCGTCATTAATCTAGTAATGTCAATTTCATCTAATATTCCTAAATAACCATAATAAGCTTGTAAAGCACCATTCAAACCTTCTAATTTAAATCTAGGATCAAAAACAGCAGCAATAAGATAAAGTAAAGGAATTTCTCTAAAATAGTTTAACCATTTTACCTTCATAACAGTAATGGCTTCTAACAAAACAATATCATTAGGATCGCTACTGTCAACATGCTCATCGAGAGTGCCAACAATATTTAAACTCTCAAGAAGAAATAAATGTGCTGTAGGATAATAAACGCCGCTAAAAACTAAAGTAGCATCATTAAAAACTTTTAAAATATCTAAAAAAATTTCACAAATATCCCATTGACTAGGATAAAGTGTGATATTTTGAACATGTTGAGAAAAAAAACTACATAATGCATCTTTGTATTGAAATGCTTGACATAAAAGAAAATAAGTAGAATTCCAACGTGTTGGAACATCTCTTGAAAATTTAATCGGTTTAATACCATTTATTTTACAAAACTTGGTCCATTCTCTCCTAATTTGAGAATATGACCAAATACAGTTAGTGCCGTTTTAATTGGATCAAGGAAAGGTGATAATAATTTTAGACCGTCTTGCACACATAAGTTGAGGACATGACATGTACAACGAATATGAAAAAACCGACCCCCTAAATTTGGTTGACATATTTCTTTTAAATCATTGATGGATGCAGTATTTGCAGATGCATTATCAAATCCAATTGTTAAAATTTTTTCTCCTAAACCATATTCATCAAAAATTACCTTCATCATTCTATAAATATTATGTGCAGTATGTTGGTCATCAAAAACTCTAAATGCAATAAGTCGTTTTTGCATGGTAAATGATGCATCAATCCAATGACAAGTCACACCCATGTATGAGTGTGTTTGCCAATGATCACTCCAAATATCAGAACATACATAAAATACGACCTTTCATCTCTTTAAATATTTCATTTAAAATAATTTTACCATCTTTGTATAATTTAAAAATATGACGTTTTGTTGTGTTTTGAGTCATTCTACATGCAGAATGGTTTAAAGCATTATGCACGTAATTAGTAAAATGAAGTTTTTCACCAAAGCTTAAAGAAAGATGTGCCATACAAGTTAATTTCGCAAATTCTTCTCTATTTTTTGCATCATAATATTTAAATAAATCTAAAGCACTCGTACCTCTACCTTGATGATGCGTACCTGTCCATTTGAGTTTGCGTCGTATCAATGCCAAATTCAACCGGATGATGTTTTTCCATGTGCTTGATCATATTGCCATATCCACCAGAAAATTTGTAGATAACCCCACAATAGTTGCAACTGCTCGTTGTGAATCATCTTCTAGGCGTTCCAAATTAAAATGAATTTTGAAAATATCCGAGGACCGAGCCTTAACTTCTCTTCTCCGTGATTGTGCACTGACACTAGGGCCGCTCTCTTGGGTTGGCATATTTGACATTATGTTCTCAGATGAGCTTGCCATTTTTCGTTTGAGAAATTAGGAAGAAAAATAAGAAAATTGAATAATTGCGAATAAGAGAATTATAGAAAATGAGAGAGTTGAGAATTTGGTGTAATGAAATTATGAAAAATGAATCCTATTTATAGAATTTTAGAATTTTTTTGATACCAAAAATGCCACTAAATATAACCGTTTTATTACCGTTTTAGGGGTACATTAGTAATTTTTATTTTATATAACAAAAATATTTTTTTTTAATTTTTTTAATTTTTTTTTTTTTGCAGGGAGCCAAACGGCTCCCTGCATCCCCCAACGGCACTAGCCGTTGGGGGCCGTAGGGTTCCAACAGGAACCCTACGGTTCCAACAGGAACCGTCCGAACCGGTGGAACCGTACGGTTCCACCGGTTCGAGTTGGGTGGAACCCCAACCGAACCGGTCCATTCCGTTTCGGTTCCGGTTCCGAACCGGAACCGTGGCCGGGTCTACATTAGAGGAAGGTTGATTTACCTTTTGAAGAGTTGTGAGGAGTAGGAATGAAATTGATTATTGATAATTAATTGACTCCTTAACTTTTTGAAGATTGAGTTGTATGCGTTGAAGAACCGACAAATGCCTCATTGGAACCACTTGTAATTCTGTTGAATTCATTGAATTTGTGAGCGACATTGATGCAATTTTAATAAGTAATAATTAATTGATGAGTATATGAAGAATTTGAAGTTAAAGAGAATGTGAAATGTTGGAATGTGAAAGATTGTTCATGTTAGTTAGGATGTTAATACATAAACCACATTAAATAATTAATTAATTTATCAAAAGAAAATCAAAAGACATTGGAATATTAAATATTTCACCCCAAAATAATGAGAGCTCTCCATCTCCTTTAGGAAACATGAGAGAACACTATTTTCCTCCGTTTTTATATAAAAATGTACATAAAGCCAAAAATCATTCAATTTTGACCTCGTGTGGGTAATGAAGTAATAAAAAAACTATATAAAAATAAGTGATAAAACTATAGAGAGAAATGGGATGGCGGTGCAAAAAGTTATGAATTTTTTTGACAGCTGATTTTCGTTCCAATGGAAATTTAGGAAATTGACCACTCGAAAAAACCTCCCTTAACCAGTGAATTTTTTTAGTTAGTAGGAAACTAAAGAAAACTTAGCAAACAGACAGATAATCACAAAGATAAAGATTACGTGGTTCGGCTAAGAGTGGCTCCAGCCTATGTTCATGAGAGTAAGGGAGATTTTATTACCTATTCAGGGTCAGAACCGACCCGAGCTACAACTAGTGTGGTAAGCTTTCAAAGGATTTACAACTCCTCAGATC